>JAYMSP010000946.1:0-38579 GCA_036897095.1 Plantago elongata | reverse complement strand
CTCCTCGCCACCACGGCGGCGGAAGTTTCTGGACTTGGCACTGCTCATTGCAATACCAACAAAATCGAATGCTGGTGCTGCGTGATAAATTAACTGTACTACCCTAAAGTCTCACAAGGTTACTTTTTTTTCTTTCTTCGTAGTTCTATATAGAGCAATTCGAGAGAAGTTAACTGTAGCTACCCTTAATTCTCAAAAGGTTGTTCTTCTTCCTTCTTCCTTCTTCCTTCTTCCTAGTAATGTAGAGCAAATGTGCAATACCAAGTTTACTCGTTACTCCATTACTTGCGAAGCCACAAATACAGAATAAAACAAAAATTACCTGAAGCTTCTTGAATGCATGGACTGTTGAAGATGGTGAGCAGTTGGAGATGGGCAAGGATGGGAAAGGACCGATTTCGAAGATGGGACGAAAGTATCGACCTAAAAAAAATCTCAATATAATTTCTCAAATATTTAAATATGAAATTGAGAATTAAATTAGAAAGTAGAGGTTGAAAATTAACATAGCCCAGTCGCCAGAAGTTCGTTGGAGACGGAGGGGAGAGGCGCGCGGAGTTGAGAATATATATACACTACGGAGACTGCTAGCTTTAGCTGGACTTAAGCTCAAGTAAGAAGGTCGTCAATGGAATCAATGTCATATCTTCAATCTCCAGGCCAGGATCCAAATTACAATAACACCCTCTCTTTAGACTTGAAATTACCATACTACCCCTCCGAACGCGTAAAATCATTTTCGGAAGACATACCTCTTCTCCATTCATACCCGATAATCTTGTTGGGTTTAAAGACGATTCATCAGCACTTTTTGTAGGAATTCTAAAATACATTTAAATGTTAAATTTAGAATAAAGGCATTAGATATAGTAAAAAGATGGAAAATCTTAGACCGGCCTCAATGCACACATCGTTGTAGAATGTTGTGGTGCACCACGCACCACGCCTTCTCCAACAGGCGTGGGATGGCGCGTTGTCTCTCAATACGGCATGCTATGTCGCGCCGTCAATTTTGATATCAGCAAATCAATTGCTGCCAAGTGGCGCACTAAATGATATTTATTTTTTTAATTTTTATCTTTTGTTCAATTTTAAACGTGAATAACTTGAAAAATAAAAATGTAAAAAATAAATAAAAATAACCAACGGGTTTGTCTCTTCGAAATCTACAAATAAAGACCATTCTTGACTATCTTTTATCATTCCATCTTGAACTTATTTTCACTCTAAATTAAATTTAAAATTGTAAAACAACCTCTAAAAATACAATATTTTTAATTTCGACTTCTTAACACTATTATAATATATTAAATATGTTTTTAACAAAATAAAAAAATATTTTTTTATTTTGAACCATAATAAATTATAAAGCGACTTAAACAAATACAATTTTATTCATTTCAATATCTAAGCACTCTTATAATATGAATAATATGTAAATAAAAATATAAAAAAAATCATACGTGGTGACGACGCGTCACAACTGTAAAAAAATGCACAGAACACGTTATCTTATCACAACGATGCGTCGTGGATCGTCACCATTAAAGATGGACTTAGTAGCCCAATAACTAACCTTACCCATATTAAAATGTTCGTAGGTGAAACCAAATAACTATTAATGAGCAATCTTTGAATGGTTTTAAATCATGTCATCAATGACATTGTGTCACTGGACCACCACAATACACGCAACCTTTATTTTAGAAGAGAAAATTAAAATTTAATTAGTAACAATACATTATAAGAGCCCTGAAGTTATTGACTATACAACTAAGTGTCTTATTTATGGGATGAAACATTTATTGATATACATTTGGGGAAATTTTGAAACTCCTCCCAAAAATGCTCCAAGTAATGGAATTTTTTTAACGACCGGACCTTTTAAACTGCGAATGAAAGTTAGTCATGACTTTGGTCATTCGTATAATACTAACAATGTGTTATATTGTTCACTTTTATAATTGACTATCAGTAAAATTCTTCATAGAGTATCGTGGTATACTATACCACCAAACAATATCAGTAGAAACATTTATTGGGTGTTTGGATGGGGATTTGAATATCCCCAATTTCGCTTGATGAACAGTGATTTGACCTAAAATACACTTAAAATACCCCACTCAAATGTCCATCCAAACACAAAATCCATTCAAATGCCCACTCAAATATCCATCCAAACAGCCCTTTATAGAAATCAAGGGATTAGTTGAGATAGAATTTGAATGGTCTTTTTTAATTAAAATTAATTTTTTTTTATAAAATATTCGATTTCAGTGAGGAAATAACCGTCCGACGAACAGTCCCAACTGAATTGGTCCATGATGAGTTCAAATGTCGAGCTCAAAATTGGATTCCCGTAGGCCATGAGCTCCATGGAAGACAAGCCAAACAACACACGAGGGAGACACTCTACTCTGTCTTCTTATCCATTTGTTGCATAACTTAAGAATTAGTAGTACTACTCAATGCACCCACCTTAATTATATTTGTCATGAAAATGAAATGACATTCGGATATTGTCATAACTCATTAGCAAAAGTACTAAGTTCATGTATATCCATCTAGCTAAATGGTCTCCAATAAATGTCACTATAAAGAGAGAAAATATCTCATACAATTCAATGCACTAGCTATGTGAACGAAAGATATGATGGCTTTTCTTTTCTTTTTCCTCTTAGAATATGATCGATTTCCAAATATAATGCAATTAGAGTTGTGAAAATAACCATAAATCTTAAGAAAATCATTGAATGCGACTATACTTCTTGAAGGCTTTTTAATTATTCATGATCAAATTCAAATATAATATTTGATAGCATTTTTTATTTACAACGTAAGAAACATTATATTTGAATTTGATCATAAACAATTAAAAAAGCCTTCAAAAAGTATAGTCACATTTAATGGGTGTCAATAGCTATAGGTACGGGGTATTGATTTGTTCATTTGTTCAATGCATTAGAAAAATAATAGTAATTATATATTATGAACGTCATAAAAACAAGGCTGTAATTTGACACTCAACTAAACTTGCTCACATTTATATTTTATTACAATCACAATAATTTAACATAAATAATTTATCATCAATACACCCCTTTCCAATGATCCAATCACCATTTTTCATACATAAAAAGTAGTCACACACTTATTATTCGGCTACAAACAATTTGATCTCACATAATTAAAAATTTGACACTTTTTCACGCAATTCTATTTTCATATATAGCCTACTATATAGTAAAAAAGTTAGAAAAATAAGTTATTTTAAATTATATGACTAATAACGATTCACGTCATATGATAAAATAAAGTTTAAACAATTCTTTTAAACTATAAGACTTTAGAAACGAAGTTCATTTCAATTTATATTTTGAAAAATATTAACATTATGCACATATTTCGCATTTAGAATTGTGTATAACTCAAGGAAAAATTCAATATAAAAATTTATTAAAACACGTAGCTAGATCAAGATTTTAGGAAAAGAATTTAAGACGGATCATTATATATTATTATATAGTTTTCAAAAGAAAAATCATCTGCCATCGTCGTCACTGGCTCACAGTGTCACTCTATAATAAGAGTTGCGTTTTCGTATCTGCCTCTTTGCAAAACAAATCCACCTTCTCACCAACTCTCCTCTGTTTTCTTCTGCATAAATTCAATTCATTCACAGCGGAGATTTCCATCTAATCTCTGCATCCATTTTCAACCTTTTTTGCTCATTCATTTCTTGCCTAAAACAAACATGGCGTTCGAAAAGATCAAGGTGGCTAACCCCATCGTTGAGATGGACGGTATGATTCAGATCTGTTTACGATGTTTTCGAGTCTGATCGTTGTTATTTCATCTGTGTTTTTGTTGGATTTCACTGGTTTGTTGTAAATCGGGTTAAAGATTAGAGTATGAGCTTAAAAGTTTAATCTTGGTTAGGAAGTGAAGTAGTAAAGATTCGACCTTTTTGTGTATCTCTAGGAGAAATGGGACCATTTTACTGTATTGATCTGTTTGTGATGTTTTCGAGTCTGATCGTGGTTATTTTCCGTCTGAGTCTGTGTTGGTTTTCATTGGTTTGTTGTAAATCGGAGTAAAGATCGAGCTTAAAATTTTAATCTTGGTTAGAAAGTGAAGTAGTAAAGATTCAACCTTTTTGTGTATCTCTTTTTGCTTTATTGTTGAATATTCTTCATCGCTGCTGATTAGCTTATATAGTGATTCGTAATCGTTTTCGATTTTGTTAATGAAGAGATATTGATGTTTCCCTTCAATTTTTAGGTGATGAGATGACCAGGGTGATTTGGACATTTATCAAAGACAAGGTATTTGATAAGCTCCCTGTTCCTGCTTAATTACTCTAAATGTGTTTTGGTTTGTGATTGACTGTCAACCTTTGAGTCCATTTGTTTTTGTTTGTCCTTAATGGATTGTTGTGTTTGGTTTATAGTTGATTTTCCCCTTTGTGGAGTTGGATATCAAGTACTTCGATCTCGGCCTTCCTCACCGTGATGCCACTGATGATAAAGTTACTGTTGAAAGTGCAGAAGCTACTCTCAAGTATGTAATCTCTCCTTTTACTGCTCTGAAGATGCTCAGTCCTGTAGATTATTGGTTTTAGTTGTTATTGTTCTTGTTTTTTGTGTTATTTCTTTTCTCAATTAGTGTGGGTGCCAATGTCATTCAGCACATATGGACATAAACATGATGTTTGTGATGGTTTTAATTTAATGATTCCTATGCATTAGTATAAGAGTAAATTGCTTAACTCCCATGCTTCAATGTCTAACTACATGTTAATTATTCACAGGTATAATGTTGCTATCAAGTGTGCAACAATCACTCCAGGTATGCATACGAAGATTTTTGAATGTATTATTGAATGCATCCATCTTACTTTAAACATGAAATGAAGTTCTAAGATAAGGTATTCTTTGTTTGCAGATGAAGCTCGTGTCAAGGAATTTGGCCTCAAGAGCATGTGGAGAAGTCCAAATGGCACAATCAGGAACATTTTGAACGGTAAGCCAACCATTCAGTGTTTTGTTACTTGAAAATGCTTAAGGTGAACTGTCTGATGGTTTAACTCCATTATGATTGGCTTTCACTTGCAGGAACGGTCTTTAGAGAACCAATTATGTGCAAAAATGTCCCTCGCCTTGTCCCAGGTATGCTCTAAGTCTATTGAGTGAGACGTATATCTGCAGTTAATGTAATATAAATTATTCTAATTGGTCATCTCTGTTTTTCAGGATGGACCAAGCCAATATGTATTGGAAGGCATGCCTTTGGGGACCAGTACCGAGCAACTGATGCTGTCATTAAAGGACCTGGAAAGCTTAAAATGGTTTTTGGTACGTATTAATAATTTAATGTTATCTCCTCTTTACAAAATATAGATCATGATTTTCTTGAGTAGTGATCTATCTATCCCATATTCTTATAACAATGTTTAACTTGTATGCAGTTCCAGAAGGAAAGGATGAGAGCACAGAGTTTGAGGTCTACAACTTCACTGGTGAGGGTGGCGTTGCATTGGCTATGTACAACACGGATGAGGTTAGCTTTGCAAAATCTTATGTAGTTTGGAATTGCTATAAACAATTGTCGGTTGCTGATGTTTTTTTACTTGTAATTCTCTAAATGTGGGGTACAGTCTATCCGTTCCTTTGCCGATTCTTCCATGAACACCGCATTCCAGAAGAAGTGGCCATTGTATCTTAGCACAAAGAATACAATTCTAAAGAAATACGATGGCAGGTATGACCTTAAACAAAATTATGGGTTTGTTGCATGTTATGAACCTATTTGTTTTCTGCTCCATTGTAGTGTTCATACCATTCTTTTAATCCCTCTCAATAACATTACATTGTTTCATCTTTCTGTTATTAACTTTTGGATACCTAAATCTCATTTGTCTTCTTCCGTGTAAAGATTCAAGGACATATTCCAAGAAGTTTATGAAGCCAGCTGGAAATCGAAGTTCGAGGAAGCTGGCATCTGGTGAGTTTCTCAATAAACCAACATTTCTTTTACCATCCAGTTCCATCAGATTCTCTTTGTAATCTTCGTTGGTTTTGCAATGTATGATAACGTAAACTTGTAGGTACGAGCACCGTCTCATTGATGATATGGTTGCATATGCTCTGAAGAGTGAAGGAGGTTATGTCTGGGCTTGCAAGAACTATGATGGTGATGTGCAGAGTGATTTCTTAGCTCAAGGTACATAAGCATGGCAAGATCTGAACTTCTTTATCTTGGCAATTTTGCTTCTGAGTTCTGACTTCTGGTACAATGAGAATGCATGAAGTTACATAGTGTGTGTTGTATATCTATTTTGAATGCTTATAACCAATTCCTATATTCTGTTTCATTTCACAGGATTTGGATCACTTGGGCTGATGACTTCAGTTCTTGTACGTCTAATTCCTCTATGAACCTTTAGTTTTTCACAGTTGTTTGGGATTTGTTTGATTTTTATTCAGGGTTCTACAATGATTTTTCATGTAGCATTTACAAAGAGTCAAATAACAGATTTTGAGGGCCTAGTTCTGTGTTTGTATATATTTGAAAAATATTACCAATAGGGCACTTGAATTAAACCTGTTTTCTTTAACCTCCATGTGACCAGTGGTTGGAGTTATGTCCATTTTGAACTTCTAGTGGGGGAAATAGCATGTATATTGTTGGTGTGCATCTTGTATGTATGTTGGTTTGAAACTGATAGTAGGCTTGGTTGAATTCAGGTGTGCCCTGATGGTAAGACCATTGAGTCGGAAGCAGCTCATGGTACTGTTACACGCCACTTTAGGGTTCACCAGAAAGGTGGTGAAACCAGCACAAACAGCATTGCATCAATCTTCGCCTGGACTCGCGGTCTTGCACACAGGTAATGATCGATTCTATTTTGAATTCTACAGAGTTGCTAATGATACACAAATTCAATTTAAGTGCATACTGGTACTTTTGTAAGGGCTTACTTCCATATGTACTTGATAACCAATAACTGATGAGCAAGCAAATTTACAGGGCCAAGTTAGATGATAACGCAAAACTGTTGGAGTTCACTGAGAAGTTAGAAGCCGCATGTATTGGTGTTGTGGAAGCTGGAAAGATGACCAAAGATCTTGCCCTTATCATCCATGGATCCAAGTGAGTAGCCATCAATCCTCACTCTCAAGAACATATAAGCAGAAAACATATAACTAACATTATTACGTGCTTTTTGATGCAGGCTTTCCCGAGACACATATCTGAACACCGAGGAGTTCATTGATGCAGTCGCTGATGAGCTCAAAGCCAAACTTTCTTGTTGAGCGGAATTGTATGTGCACACTTTTTCCACCTTCTACTATATCCAATGATCCAATCTCTATTCTCATCTAGCTGCTTATTACGAATTGCTTCCGGAATTTGCAGTTGAGGATCCCTCCTTCTGGCCCTTCATTTAGATGAGCAGCATATTCATGTTGGAAATGGAGGATTTCTTATTCGAAGGCATTGTCTTTTCAATAATTTATCTTCACCTTATATTTTGCAGCTTTTGCTGAGTCTATCGGTTTTGATTGACAGAATAGTTGTTGGTAAACATTTATCAGCTAATGATTCCGGCACAAAGCCATTAAGAAGAAAGCATGGACAATGAATTTAAGTGAAGTGAACTTTTATTGTTGATTGGTTGCTTTTTTGGTGTTCTTGATTGGTATTGTTAGTGGTCCATTCTATACTCTATCTTTGTGGGGTTGGTTGTGCAAGCTGGTCCATTCTTGTAATTTTGATTCACCTAGATATTTATCCGAAAGAAGAGAACTTGTTATGCACTTGGCTTCTGATATGTGGGACTCTTTGATATTTTGAATATGGAAATGTCACCCAAGTCAGGTCAGTGTGGGACTTCTATTTCCTTTTCCGCCTATTAATTTGAAACACCAGGCCACCATTTTGTTTTGTTTTTTGGACCAAGTATGTATAGAGATCATTATCCAAATCAATTGTTCTTGTCTGAAAAGCTATGCTTAAAGATCCAAATCCCAACTCTTGAACTTAGCTTAGCTAATAGGATTGAATGGTTCTATCACCCCCACCTCCGGATAGACCATCCCCAAAACTCTGGTAATGCATCGTTGGCTGGCACAGGTCAGTAGAGAGTTAAATACCTGAGGTTTTTTTAGCGCATAGGATAATTTCTTGGACTAGGATTCTGCAGATATATTCTGTTTACCCCGATTTTGTCTTGCATATTAGTTTGCAAGCTCTGAATTATAAATACATGTCCTTTACTGTTTCAATTGGGCAACGTAATACATAAATGGTTGTAGAATCGCATTCAAGTTGGTCATTAAAAGCCAAAAATGGCTACTAGTGCCTTTCGTTGAATAGCACATTGAATCTTATTGGTGTAAGTTTTCCCAGTTGCAAAGCTATAGGAATACGTTGCTTGTGAATTTCACAAGACAATCTGTACGTTCGTATTTGGTAGAGTACAATGTGCAATGTATTTGTTGATGATATATAAGAATTTACACAGAAAATCACTATGTACAATTATCCGTTTGGATCATGCTATGCTAGATCAAATCTAGTGAAGACAGCATTTCTGGCATCAATTTCATTTCTTATTGTAGGTGATGGAATTCCATATGTTGCCATCAGACCGAACATCATCCACCTTTTCAAGCATTGGAGATATTGACACGGGACATCTTCAGGGTGTGACCAGGTTCACATTCTGCTGATATAAGCAAAAGCAATAGGGTTTTCATTATGCTCATGGTAAAATGCACCTGCACTTTGTTCATACCCCAGATAATCAGAGTTTAATGAACCTACCATTACAAGGTGCCCTAGCTTCAGAAGTAGAGTTCGGGCAGATGAAATGTATTGTATAACTCTTGTATTCAACAACTGTCTCAAGTCATCCACGTAAGCAGCAAACTCCATCACTTCTGCACAATGGAGATGGATGTCATGTTGATTTTCTTCCACAAGTTAACAAGTTGTTTGTAAAGCATCTTGCTTACCAAGAAGAAACCTAATTTGCATATATCTGAAGCTTGTTTTAACTCCGGACATGAGGTACCTCCGAGAGTCTGAAAATTTGTTTGTTCATATGAGAAGTTATAGGCAATTAGGCATCAGTAGATCCAGACACTATATAGAATAACAGCTCCTATATTTATTATCTCTGCAGGAAGAACTGAGTAAAATCTAAGACTACAAGAGAGTACCGGATGTGTCACTTTTACTACCCAATCTTGGCAATAGTTGGAGCACTATATGCAACAGCAATTTGTGTAATACTGTATTTCATTATGATTACTTACCCAAATTAAAAAATGTTATTCCTTCAGGAGTAGTACATACAGTGTATCCTATTATGCATGCATTTGGTTAATAAATTAACGAAATAGTATCACAATTATTTCATGCTTCACCTGAGTTAGATCTTGCCACACGAGAGCTGCCATGCAATGCACATTTAGCATAAGCCAGTAGCCTTAACCGTTGAGGAGCACCCAATTTGCTGATTAAAGATCTTAATAGCCCACTGAGAAGAAAAACCAGATGCATAAAAGTTGCGCTCATTTCATAATAATTGAACGAGAAGAAGGATCCTTACTCAGTTCGTAGTATGGTAAGAAAGTCAGGGGGCAATGATTCCATGAACGAAGATATGTCCTCCATTTTTAGAGACTTCAAGTCCTCCCTCATATGTTTTTGCTCTTCAAGCGACATTCCTCTCCCAAGTGCAGATTTACTTGTGCGGATTTGCATGCAAGATCAATATCAGTTCCACAGATAAAATAAAACAAGTGTAGCTTAGGTATGCATTTAAAAACACAAAAGGAACAACACAAAAGAGATCAAGGGATCTCATCAACTAGATGCGGTTCTACTTGTCAGGCAATGTCCATGTCCCAAGCACATAACACCTGTTCAGTGCTTTGTATACCAGACCACATTAGTTCCTTGAAAACTATTTGAGACCCAGTCACAAGACTAAAAAATACATCTTATCTAGCTGGAAAAAAAGTAATCGTCAAATTACAACAGTGCAATGGAGAAAACAATACTCAACAGATGAAAAATAGTAAAAGAAAAATCACCTGTTGATGGTTCTTCCGGTAAAGATGACAGGAAAGTACTTAGCGTACTTCCCAACACCAAAAGTTTCACCAAGCTCCTGTATCCTCCGCGAGTCTAATAGAATTAAAGCTTCCCAGAGGGAACAATAGCTACGTCTGAAATCTTCATCCAACTGTTTGTAGATCCCATGATCCAAGATGACTACATCCATTCACGTCATGAAAAAATATGGATTTGAAAATTAGTACTCAGCATGTTCATATATTCCTATTACACACAATGCTGGAAGAAAATCAACTCATACCTAAAGTAAACCCATTCGGTCCCTTGGGGCAAACCAATATGTTGCCAGGATGTGGATCTCCGTGCAAAAATCCATGCACAAATATCATCTCAGCAAAAACTTCTACCAACGCTTTTGCAACCTAATACAAACCATGAAAGAAAGAAAAATTGAAGACAACGGCAATACATTATACAGGCTTAACACATAATTTTTGTATCAGTGAATATAACCTCCAAGAAAACCAACCTCATGAGGATTAATTCCCATTTCCTTAAAGAACTCCAAGTCATCTACCTGAAAGCTAAGGGCTTTTCCGTTAGTTGTACATTTAAGTGGAGTGAAAAAAATGATAACTGCATACAGGGGCGAACACGGAAAATTTAGTCAGAGGCCTCAAAATTAAATGTAAAAAAAACTATATATTCTCACGAGTACTATATATCAAACTCATAATATTTGAGTTGAAGTAATTAATTGTAGTTCATTTGATATTTTTTTGAAAATAGCTAAAAAGAAAGATATTTGAAATTTTGAATATTGAAATCGATGTTATTTAGATAATTTATTTAAAGACGAGCCTATATTATAATAAAATACTCATTTGCTAATTAAATTAAATTTATATATTGTTAAGAAAAGTTATTTCTGTGTATGAAAAAATATCAATATTAATAATATATTCGTACACATTTTTTGTATTTTTACTAATATGTACATATCTCAATATATTTGACTTGGAATTGTACATTTGATTGTGATCAAACAACATAATACAAAGAATACTTTTAGTTTAATAAGAAAGACCTTTGGTAATTAAAAGGATAGATGTATACTAGTAAACTTGAGCCCAAAATCCAGTGGCATCAATTGATGCCACTTGATCATACATGGGCTCGCCAGTGACTGCATAACCAAACAGCTCGCATCCTTGAACAGCTTGTGTCTAACAGTAACCTCCATAAGTACTCCTGGCTAAGTTCACAATATGCACTATTATCGACATTAAATTTCCCAGAGTAGAGGAACAAAATTAACTTTTGCAAATGTGCTTGGGTGGACAAACAAGTCTTTGACTAGTCTGGAAAATATCACTCAATATAAGTATCTTTTATCTGATGAACAGCAACCCTCTGTAGGAAATACAGACTTAAGAACTCAGATTTACAGGTAACAATTTCTTAGGTGGCCTATCTCAAGTAGTTGGAGTAAGCACTTTATAAGGTTGTTCCAAGAATTACTCACTTAATCACCTTGTCACCCTCTAGAGTGTTAAAATTTACTCCATCCGTCCCGAAGAATTTCGTATATTAGGTTGAGGCGTATCTTTAGGTGAAAAATTAAAGATGGAAAAAGTAATTTTAGTGTGAAGGTAAAAAATTTAACTATTTGTGTAGGGTAGTTTCCATTTCAGGTAACATATGAAGTTATACGGGGCACCTAAAAATTTTTAGTCTACAACAGATTTTGGTATACCTTCTTTCCTTCGCAAAATTGCATTGTCAGGACCTTCTCACTTGTGAAATCCTGGAGATTTAACATGATGGTGAGTTCCAAGTGACCAATAAATTTCAATAAAGAGACATGTCTTCAATGTAGAGAAACAATAGTTCCTCATATGTAATGTGGATGATTGATGCATATGAAATGCCCATGATGTAGCATACCCAGTAGATACGAGGGATTCTGATCGTATGGTTTAATTTGAAATTTGTGGCTGCTCGTTCCGAGTTTTGAGCCTCTTGTATGAAATCTAGGCAGAAACATGAGAAAAAACCATTCAAGCAGAACCGAGAGAGTTCTCAAATAAACCAACATGAGTTCTCTCACATTATCTCTAGACTACTAGTTGCCCCACCATGTCTGATGGAAATTAGTTGAGAAAACAGCCTTTAACAAAACCATGAAGATCAACATAATATAAGAACTTGAAGTACCAAATCAATATGAAACAACCTGGCCACAGAAGAGGTTCAAAGTTTATATAGAAATTAATCTGAATACTTAAGAGGTTAAATCAACAATGAGGCTAAAACTGTTCCGAAACCAAAAAAAAAGAAGGATCAAAATTTGAAAATGAAATATTCTCAGGTGCTCAGGGTAAAGAACTTAAATAATCAGTAAGAGATGACTTATTGCAAAACTGGACAGAGTCGATGATATTTTCGGCTTTGGCAACAAATTTATATTTAAATGAACCCGTTCATGCATTCTGTAGTTTCTTTCTGATTATCTATTACCAGTTTTTATTTTCATAATACCCCCAATCTAGTCACACAGGAAGTGAGATTCCTTTAGTTTTAGATGGGAAAGTGCAGAACTGAAAATGGAACTAAATAGGTACTTAAACACTCTACTACAAAAGCAATTATGCATCTAACATCTTCCAGGATGCAACTTTCCGAGGCATAATCATACAAGAGCAAGACTGATATCCCAGTAATAGGATTTCCTCTTTCCATTCAAACAAGATGCAAAATCTCCAGTGAAGAAATTTGGAAAATTAACTAGATACTTAGAACGTGTGCATAGACTGGAGAAAGGAAGGAGAACTGCTCTGTTATATTGTAACCTAGCTTCATTGACTCCTCAGGTGCACTTAATTCAGTATAACATATTTATCACAATAATGATCAGAGTCATCAGACCATGCAAAAAATATGTTATTCAAGAGTATATAGTACTCTCAAATAATTTATTATTTTGTTTAAAGTAGCGAAAACTGATAGCAAGAAGTAAACTGTAACTCACTAAGTTCAGAAGCAATTGACTTCTCAAATTCAGTCACCATCCATGAAAACCTGTAATCAGGAAAAAACTGGAAAAAGCAGCAGCAAAGCTTTGTAAGTATATGTAACACTTGTCAAAACTAGCTAATTTTGATATAAATATAATAATAGGTCAGTAAATTACGGGCTCCACTTCAATCTGACTTAAAAATATATTATCATAACAACCTAACTATGGACTCTCTATATGCTACAGCTACGTATAGAAGATAGTGCTTAACATCAATTCACTGACAAGATTTAATGAAGAATGCATAGATTACACCAGATCAGAGTTAATCTCATGCAGCATGATTAGTCTGGATCTTTTATCTGCTCGCTCTTGCACACTTGAAATGCATAAAGACAGAAAAACTATATAATTTGCATACATGGCAATATGGTAGAGAATGAATGGGCATAATCTTGTAGTAGTTCAAATTTGTTCGAGGGAATATATTCTGTTGGCGCAAATTTTATTAGTTTCATGATTTTAAAGTTCAGGATGAGTTAGAACTGATGGGAAATCAGTATGAAGCACTACGAAATAGTAACACTAATTCATTTATTCATTTTTGTTTCCTTTCTTTTTTGGTGGAGTTGGGGGGTGGGTACTGACATACTGAGTTAACAAGGCATTCATCATACCCATGCTACTGATCGTGAGAGGAAGGACATGGTTGCAAGATCATATTTCATCTGAAGATCTAAACCTGGGTATTGGACCTGTAATTGACATAACAATATATGATCAGAACCCCATGAATCATGAATCATCCTATAACAGAGTAAGTAGCAAATACATCATCCTTGTTTCAAGGTGACGAAGGACAAGAAAAACTTCTGTTATAGGAAAGACCAAAATATTATGCCACGGAATCTTGTTTATTCTGAGCTTTTGGTCTTCTTAGGTTCTTTGTACAATTGTACATAAAGAAATTCTCAGAATCAGAATCGTATAAATCAATGCAAAAGAAAAATGAATGCAGATAGTTTGTTGCAAATATAAGTGCTACTAACTTAGAGTCCAAGAACTGCAAATAAATTCATAATGGGGTTAAGAAGTTACTCCAATCATCACGCATGGGAAGTTGGGAACATTAAACAGTGCCCCCATTACATAAATGTAGTGAAAGATGATCAGGGACTAAAAGCATGAATTCCTTAAGCTGCTAAAATTATATCTTCATTCCATACAAGATTCATACTACCATGTTCAATATATTCCCAGACCTTATAATAAGACAATGAAAAATAGCCTTCTACAGGCATAATCCATAAACGAACCTTAACTGCAACTTCCTGATGATCTTTTAAAACGGCACGATGTACTTGAGCAATCGAAGCAGCAGCAACAGGCTGCTCATCAAACAGGACAAATCTGAAAGCATGGATCCAATAGCACAAAAATCCAATCAATGACCTATCAGCTGACCTATATACATTATGAAAACTTCTAAATAAAACAAGAGAAAATACTATAATGATTCCTATTTCCTAATTTCTTGAATACTGAAGTGGGTATCATATATAAAATGAGCAAGGACAGAGGGAATTCAAACATGAAGGACGTACAGATTTCTTGACATATCTAAACTTGAAAACCAACCAAGGATTCAGAAATACAATCATGCAGAGGAAGTGGTGAAATAAGACAGATCATTTATCTCCTATGATCAATAAAAACTGAGATTTCCTCAGTTGCTTACAAGGTGAGCTGGCCATATGATCAGTGTTTTCAAGAGACTTGACCTTTACAACTTACATCTCAGTCAAGTCCTTCCCCAGGCTCTTGCGGATAACATTTTTTACGGCCTCAAAACTGCACGGAACCGCCTTAAGAATCCAAGAAGAGATATCTAGTTAAAATTTAACACCATAATCTCTTTTCTTTTTCTTTGTTGAAGATACAAAAACTTCAAGGATGAGAAATCTCAAACCTGATCTTGTAGAGACGAAAGCGTGGATGAGTATTCTTTTGGAACTTGGCGCATGGCTGCAACAAACTGACCAGCTTTAACATAGAAACCTTTGTTGGTATCACATAATCTTAAGATCCTCCTTGCCGACCTTAAGTGAATCTAAAACAGGCCGGGAAAATTAAACACAAACCAAGGGACACGAATTCAGCAGAAGTCAAATCGATCCATAGCGAACTCTCACCATACCATTTCCAGAATCCACTTAACTTTCATCATTAAACCAGTCATGTATAATTTTAATAGCTCAGGTAAGAGAAAATCAGCTTGCTGGATGAGTTCAAATTCAAATTTGGCTTACCAATTCTTGATATAAGAACCACATAGAGAAGAATATAAATTTATCCAGCCTCTAAATTAGTTGTTAGTTGTTTCAAGTAATCTTCCTAACTCTCTCTCGGGCTACCTCTCTTCACTGGTATAAAAACACAATGATGGTTGAACCTTACCTACAAAATAGTCCAGAGTTAAAAAGCAAAATATGTAAGTCAGCAATGCAAAGATAATTTTCCTACACCGGCCTTAGTAAAACCCTTGCTCAATAGCAAAACAATTCTATCCCCCACATTGGATTTGTAAAACAACACCGCCAAACTACCATGAACATGGACTAGAACAGCAAGAACCGTGAATAACTAAAAATAATAATAATAAAATTCCGCTCAGTGTAAGTGGTTCAGGAAAAACCAATAACCAATTGTAGGTGAAGAAATGAACATTTTCAGTAAGTAAACAGTGCATGGACATTTACATTCTAGATTTATTCAAACTGCAGAACTTACATACTATACATATCCTCTTGTTTGGATTCAAGTAATGGAAACTGCAATCCAAGTTTTCATTAAGACAACAAATACCATAGAACAGGAGGAACCAAATGAACAGGAAATTGGAAAACCTAATTCGCCAAACCGATACTAAGGCTTTTAGCCCATTGTTTGCAAGCTATAGATTCAGAACTAGTCTAAACACTGATCTCTATGTGCCAACAATCAACATATAAACTACTCTCTCCGTCTTAGACTAAATGTCACGTATAACATTTATACGAGTCCTCTATTTCCATTTTTAGCATAATCTACACGAATGTGCACTTTAATTCCATTGTATTTCACCCTACACCTCAATTTCCATGCCCATAGCTAAATGTGACATATCAATGCAATAAATTGCCCAAAACCTATAGCTGAACTGAAATCAAGTAATCGAAATCACAATCGAAGACAACATAAACCAGAGAACAAAGCAGCTGAACAGAAAATTGGAAAACCTAATTAGCTAAACTGGTACTAAAGACTTTAGCCTATTGTTTGCAAGCTAAAGATTCAGAACTAGTCTCGGGTGATCTATAGTCACTAATCACTATATGCTCCCTCTCTATGTGGCAATAACTACTCTCTTCATCTTAGACCAAATGTTACACATAACATTTATACGAGTCCTCTATTTCCACTTTTAGCATAATCCACACGTTACTTCATTTCCATTCTATTCTACACTATACCTTAATTTCCATGCCCAAAGCTAAATGTGATTTATCAATGCAATAAATTGTCAAAACCTATAGCTGAACTGAAATCAAGTATCGAAGGCGCAATCGAAGACAACAAATACTACCAGAGAACAGGAGGAAGCAAATGAACAGGAAGATCGAAAACCTAATCAGCCGAACCTCAGATAAGGAGAGCCGGTACTCATCCGAATCAGCGGGAAAACCGCGCAGAGAATACTTGTAATCAACGACGCACGAAGAGAACTGCCAGATTCGAAAATCGAAAGGATGTGTTAAAATCGCGAAGGTGAAAAGTGAAAAATCAGAAGAAGAAGAACTAGTTACAGTGAAAACGGCACGAGAGGAGCGAGCGAAGCCGTTGAGGAAACCGGACGACGGATCGACCGTGGAAGATTGGTAAGCAAGGGCGGCGATACCGGTGGACGTGACCAGGTACAGTGAAGTTTTCGCGCCAAACTTCATTGAAGATCTTCTCATTTCGTTGCTTGTTGTACAGGTCAATTTTGACGAAGACGAAGATGGAAAATGTAAAAGTCAAAATATTGGAGTATTGAATTTACTCTTCATTTATCACTCGACTATAAACGTTTGAACACAAATTGTATAATTTGTGTACATATAAAAATTACTAAGGTTCATATATGGTAAGTAAAATGACATGAGCATGTCAGTATAATCATATTTCATGTTCGATGTATTAAAGGTAGTTTAGATGAACTAATATAATTTAAATAAAAAATAACATTGGTAACCAATTAAGGACGGTAAGTAGTTCAAGTTCGTGTAATTAAAAGTTCAATTATTTAAATTAGTTTTGTTATGTGACAGCTTATTCTGTAAAATATTGAACAACTCTCTTTCGTTACATGATCTCTTAAAATGTAGATGGTTTCATTTCGTCATTGTATTAGAGTTTATAGACTACTCAAATTGTATCGGTTCTTCGGCTGGATCCAAACTTGCCTCTCTATTATCACGTGTTGAGTTCGAGTCTACCAACTTATAAGTGAGAGGCATTTTATCAGCCATTCTCTACAAAAATTTAAGCAACTCTTACCTCTCTTACAAATTTACCAGTTACAAGTATAGTACCCGACTTAATTCAATTTTTATGACTTTCAAACTCTTGAGACAATAATAAATATCCATTATTAAAAAGTACAATTAAACTAGGTAATCACTAGATGTGATTCTAGCCAAATTAAAATGGAAGTCGATGAATAACCCATAAGACAAAATACACATCAAGCCATGAAGGCTTCTTCGATGTTGAAACTTGAGATGAACATTCCTATGGCTCTTGTCTATAATGGACCCAGTATAGTCTCTCAAATGGGACATCTTGGTCAAACTTCAACTTTCCAAACTATACAATTATTGTTATGTATAGTTTGTTTTCAATATTAATTTCATCTTGCATCCTGTAACCATATTATTGCAACCAGGCTGCGTAGAACTTTCCTATTAACAGTTTGATTTTTCCCTCTACATGCATGTGTATATACTTTAGCATCGTAAAATTCTTAATTTGAATATACATATTTTAAAACGAATCGAACTAACTTAAATAGAAAATATTAACGAAATAATGATTATTAGTTACAAGAAGTATATTACTACTATTTTAATTATATGATTGCTCTAAAATTTTCGTAATGTTATGAGTATTTATAATTATAGAGTTCGTCTACATTATTTTATTAGCGTGTGTCATATGTTCCTACTTTGAATATTATCATGCGTAATTAACCTCGGGTCACTAATTCGAAGGCATCAATACCTTTCAAAAACCAAGTGCTATAAGTTTAATCAAAAAGTTGAAATTCGTTTGTTTCAGAAAAAGGAATTGTTTGGTTTGAACTCAAATTGTTGAGTCGCAGTGGTCTAGAATTGTCCAACAGCAAGTCAAAACTATGTTCGTCTAAGAAAAATCGTCATGGCTCAATTAAAAATTGAAAGTAAAAGGCTAGTTGGAATTTGCAAACTTATAGGCCAATAATGTTTCCACTGGATCGGAGTGCATAACACGGAAAGTTACGTACATGCCCCGGTTATCAACTTGCCATGACTGAGGGCCGGAGCCTGAACTCGAATTTAAGGGAGGTAAAATATAATTCTTTTAAAGATAAATGAAGTCTGGTTAATTAAACTTGGCCGTAGAATTGAATTGACGTAAAATTTTCATATTTTAAGTATTAACATATTAGTTGAAAATGATAAATAGAGTAAAATTAGCAATCATATTCATCAATAAAATGTTAAATTTATACCAATTCAACAATAAAAGTAATAGAATTAACATACTAAATATTAAAGCTCGACGGAGTTTCGGGTGTGCGGCTGCACCCATCCGCACCCCTTTGCCTTCGCCACTAACTCACTACATGTAATAAATGATACGTATATTAGTGTTATAAACCAACACATATATTTTATAACACATTATGTAATTATTAAATTACTTTAAATATGTAATCTTAAAATTGACTTCTAATTGAACTTTAAATATTTCATTTTTTCATTTCAGATTAATTCGCTTACGCGCTTTTTCACGTTGACATATTTTATAGTATATCATAACTGTTTTATTTATGAATAGTAATCTTTGATTAAATATTAGGGTATATTAATCGGTTTGTTTCCCTTTTTTCCGATTGAAATGTTGAAATATGAGAGTAATAGACATCCACTAAGAACCAAATAAAATGGGAATATTCATAATTTTACTCCACAAATAATTGAAGCAAAAGAAGTCCCATCACATTCTCATTAATAATTAGTAATTTAATATAAAATATTCTAATACTAGTAACATTTATTGTTGCGATGGTAGGTATAGCAATTAGCAAGCTAGTTGCTTTGCATGTTGTATAATATCGTTTTTAATACTATAAAGACAAGTTGGATAATAATCAACATTATCTAGCTTTTCAGTTGGAATAACGAAATTCATTAGTATAAGCTAGTCAATTTGGGCATGTGGCAGTGGCATGACCAAGAGGAGTAAATTTACGTAAATATTAAACCCACGATGATTTTTGCTAAATACGAAATAATATTTTATATATTATGAAGGTAAGAAATTTATACTGTCTTACTAAATTGAAATAGATGTGTAGTTTAAACTGAAAATGTATTAAAATAACGAATAAACTATATATTAACGTGTTTAGTACACTATAAAAGCAATTGTTTATCTGATAAAATGTTTTAAAGTATTTATTTTGTATTCTTTACATTAAAATAAATTTAATTAATATTTTATCAATTATACAATTACCATTCACTTTCTACCCTATTTTTACTTCCTCTTTAATTGTTTTTTTGTTAACTTAGCAATCCCAACTCAACGAAACATCATCTATGTCAGTCAGATAGCCTTAGATATATCAAAAACATAACTTCAATCTTACAAAAAGTTCATTTTTTTCTTCTACATTTTATATAACAAACACCGATTTTTATCACTCACTATTAACTTAGACTATTCTCAACTAACCAAAAAGTTAACTCACCTTTGTATCTCTATACTAGATAATCACTATACTTTTGAGTTGGATCGTACGTACTTCCTTGCAGGTTACGATTATATATTCGGGATGTGTCCTCTAATTTTGTTGTATTTGAACAAAACCCTACATTTTTAAAATCGTGATAACTATTTTGTACCGCTTTGATTCGGAATAAGTAAGTAGTATGTAACCTTTTGAATTTAGATTGTGATCTCTAATAGAGGGTTTTGTTCACCACTAAACAATAAACTCTTGTTACTAACATTTATTTATTTTTAATTTGAGATTTTAAATTTATATTCAACTCATCCTGATGACTTTGTTTAATGAAAAGCATATGAGTATAAAGTAGAAAACTTAAGTGTCATGAAATCTGAATTATACTATATTTAACAAGGTGTCGGGACAGGCATACATATATAATGCACCTTTACAGATCAAATTCCATGTATATTTGGCTCAATCATTTGAGTGAAAATATCCAAGTAGTTGGTCGATCGGATATAGAACCGGAACAGGGAACGATAAATTATGTCACTCGAGTGGAAAAAATGTTTAATGAAAGTATGTTACAAGTATTTAATGAGATAACCTGCCTTAAAAGATCGATCTTGATCGATTTCACAATTTACTTTCAACGTGTGTGATCTATTCAGTACGGTGTTCGATAAATGATCAAACATCCACCTACAATCTCCAAAAGAAACTTTCTTCATCATTGTCCAAAATAGACCATGGATTAAATAAGATTCAGAACTTGAGAAACGAGTTTTCATATTTTCACAATTCGAAAGTGTGAAAAGAGAAAGTAGCAAAGTGCAAAGTCTGAGTGTTGACGTGTAATGTTTTTGATTAAGTAATAAACGCGTTTTGATTTACCCAAAAACGAATATCGACCGACGATTTCAGAGCCTACCCAAAACTACCCAAGTAGCCCCTTGGCCATGACTGTGTGACCCACTTTTCTCCTTCCAGCCAATAGAACACACGGATTGACTACCCAATTAATAAATCTAATTAAATAATCACTCCGTCTCGCATTACTTCAATTTTCATTCAACGCACAGATTTTTAAACAAACTAGTTAGTTTGAAAAACTAATTAATAATACAATTAATTACCTGATTAGTTACCTTTTCAGCTACTAACTATCTTTTTTAGCTAATTTTACTAAAAAGAGTCATGATTAAAAATATATTAGTAATAAAAAATCTCAATTTTATACATAGATGACATACTTAACTATTAAAAGTATACACTATTTTTATTTCATTTTCATTTTTATTAATTATTTAAATATAAAACTACGTATTCATCATAACGTATAAATTATAAAGTTTATCGGGATAGAAGAATGCGTTTCATATGCAATTTATGTAAAAACAAAAGCTAAAAAAAACTATCAATGTTATTAGTAAAATGCTTACTCCTATCGATCTATCAGTTGTTCAATTTGCACCAATTAACAATCAATACAATTTACACTAATTAACAATCAATACAATTAACTTTGATCACAAATAAAATTTCAAAGAATTATAGTAATATATTCAATAAAACATAAGGAAAGTTTAAAATTTTATTTTATTATATCTAGAAAACATTTTATGAATAATATAAAATTATCCCTTTTGTTTTAATGAATTCTTTCAATTATATTATTAAATTTTTCAAAAGTAATTTAATTAAAGTTGAATATAGTACAAATTTAAAATAGTAAAAATATTTTAGAACGGAACGGAGCGAGTATAATTTTGTAGAAAGTCAAAACAATACCCAACAATCTTTTGGTTAGTTATTGAGACTTCGTGGTACCCAATTCGTCCATTTCCCAATATACCCCTCCCCCAATCACTATATAATAAGCACAAGTTGCCACATCTATCACTCATTCTCATTCATACCATTTCATTCCAAAACACTCAAACAGTGCGAAAATATCTCATCTCAAATCATCAAAACAATCCCATTTCTGAATCTCGATTCATCAATCCATCATGGTTCTCTCCAAAGCCAGAACCAACTCCGAATCGGACATGTCCGTCCATTCCACCTTCGCTTCCCGATATGTCCGCACCTCCCTTCCCAGGTGATTATTTCCTTTGATCACGAATAATCAAATACTTTTTTTTCAGGGGCGGAATTAAGAATGGGGCCTAACCAGTGTTTGTCCCACTAAAGTTTTAAAAGAAAATAATTTTATACATAATATTTTCGATAATTTCAAACTTGCAGGTTCCAGATGCCGGAGAATTCGATCCCGAAAGAAGCAGCGTACCAGATCATCAACGATGAGCTGATGCTTGACGGGAACCCGAGGCTGAATTTGGCGTCATTTGTGACCACTTGGATGGAGCCAGAGTGTGACAAGCTCATCATGTCTTCTATTAACAAGAATTACGTTGACATGGATGAGTACCCTGTTACCACTGAGTTACAGGCAAGCTTAATTATATTTAGTCGAATTATCTGTCTTTCGCTTTCGATTGGTCGCTATATTTGCTAGTTTTTTAGTACGTGCTAATAATTCAGCTGAGCACTGTTGTCGGTTTGTTTATGAGTGGCGGAGCAACATTTTTTATTTTAATAAGAAGTCGTCTCTAATCCACATAGAAAGATAAATAATTGGATTATTAGCAAGTTGATTGAATGTGGACACAAACCAACATTGGGTAGATAATTTTTTTAATCCTTCCAAAAGTGATCTATCACCATTTCTTGCTTGGATCAATGAGAGGGAGTAATAATTGATGAGAGTGCAATTTTTTTGTGGATTTTGAAAACATTATTTAAATAAAATACTGGTGGAGAAAATCATTAATTGCATAATTTGATTTTGATTATATCCTTTTGGCATCTAATTTTTGTAACAATATTGACTTTACATGATTTTAAAATATTATGCCCTTTTAAAGTATATATAAGACTATGCTTTTATTGTCGTCTAAGTGGTTGCCTGTCTATTTGGGATCAATTCTTTATCTATAATGATCAACTTACCGCAAAGTATATGATATTTGATATTTTAAAATTGATTAACTACTATAATTACTCCAAAGTAATGAAAAGGATAATTATTAAAATATTATTAAAAGTATACTACTAATATTTAATCTTTTGAAAATACCCATGATACATAGGATCTCTAAACTTAAAAAATAAAAAGTATTTATTAGATATTAGTGGCATTTGGAAAAGCAAGTAAATTGGTTTTTATGGTCCTCAACTCACAAGTGCGAAAGAAATCCAGTTATTATTTTGTTGTCATAATCATTGATGGGAACACACTTATAATAGGGACATATGCCCTTCATTTTCTTGTGTCCTACCACATATTTCATATGTTTGCAAAGCCATAAAATAAAATGGTTGGTAAAGAACTTGGGGACCTGTCTGACATATCGCTGGAGCGGTCATTTCCTCACTCAAATTGAATATTTTATACATAAAAAAATTCAATTTCAATTAAAAAAAGCCACTTAAATTCTATCTCAATCAGTCCTCAGGTAATTTAAAGTCGAGTTAATCCACTTTTTAAATTACATAAAATCAAGTTAAATTTAATATTATAATTAAAATAGTTAAAGGCTATAAATACTTTATATTAAAATTGCATACTAAACAATCGAATAAATTGATTTTATGTAATTGATTTGTTAATGTCAAGCCTTAACTAACGGAGAGCTAAATATTCCATTTCCACTTCTTTTTCAACGACAATTATTGCCAATTCTAAAGTTTATTTGAAAAGGGATCCTCCAATTAAAAATTGCCACGTAAACATTGTGACTTTGGTTAATTAAGTAATCAATAAATATACAGAAATGAAGACTTGTCAACTCTCACCAGTCACCAGTCTCAAGCAGCACAGTCATATATATGTTAGAATTTGGTTTGAAATGGTCAATTAAGTTAGATTAGATTATAATATCTTTTCCTAATAATACTATTTTTTTATACGATGAAATTAATAATGTACTAAAGTTCTCCGGAACGAATGAATTAATAGAGGGTGACAAAATCTATATCCTGACGAGTCCAATAATGTCGGAGTAGGTACTAAGGATAATATGACCTCTGACTTTTCTCCAAAGAGAATATGAATCAGTACTATTCAGACAGTTTTTACTTGTGATTAATGATCCTGCCTTAACATTAGATATCAACTGATTTTTATTTATTAATTTACTGATGATTGATCATTTTTGAACTAATCAGAATCGATGCGTGAACATGATTGCACACCTATTCAACGCTCCACTAGAAGACGGTGAGACAGCCGTTGGAGTCGGAACAGTAGGATCATCGGAAGCCATTATGCTCGCTGGATTGGCATTCAAGAGAAAGTGGCAGAACAAGATGAGGGCACTTGGAAAACCTTGTGACAAGCCCAACATTGTGACTGGTGCCAATGTCCAAGTGTGCTGGGAGAAATTCGCTCGTTACTTTGAAGTCGAGCTCAAGGAAGTCAAGTTGAGGGACGGATACTACGTTATGGACCCTGAGAAGGCCGCTGAGATGGTCGACGAGAACACCATTTGTGTCGCGGCTATCTTGGGTTCGACTTTGAATGGAGAGTTCGAAGATGTTAAGCGCTTGAACGATCTCTTGGTTGAAAAGAACAAAGAAACAGGGTAATAAACATTTTTCCTTTTTCTTGAACCGGCTGCAGGTTCCCCACGTCATCGAAATAAAAAGAATTGGTCATGACTTGTTCATTAACTGTTCTTGCAATTTGTTGTGCAGATGGGACACACCAATCCATGTGGATGCAGCAAGTGGTGGATTCATTGCACCATTCTTGTACCCAGAATTGGAATGGGACTTCAGGTTGCCATTGGTGAAGAGTATTAATGTTAGTGGACACAAGTATGGGCTTGTGTACGCTGGGATCGGGTGGGTCGTCTGGAGGAACAAGGAGGACTTGCCTGATGAGCTTATCTTCCACATCAATTATCTTGGAGCTGATCAGCCCACATTCACTCTCAACTTCTCTAAAGGTACGTGCATATATGTTCCCGTTTCGTTTCAAATCTGCAGTCCTGATTCAATCAATGTTGCGTGGTTCCTAAATGAGATCTAATCTTGCAGGTTCTAGTCAAGTTATTGCTCAATACTACCAACTCATTCGCTTAGGTCACGAGGTACATTACACATTTCCCATAAGCAATACCTCCAGTTACACAAACTCAAATTTAACTAGTTTGCACGAATGTCTATCGGAATGTCTGTATTGATAAATGACCACTATTACCTCAGGGATACCGCATGATCATGGAGAACTGCCAAGAGAACGCAACGGTGCTCAAGGAAGGTTTGGAAAAAACAGGACGGTTCAACATCGTCTCAAAGGATGAAGGTGTGCCCCTGGTGGCATTCAGCCTCAAAGATCACTCTGCCCACAACGAGTTCGAAATCTCTGACATGCTCCGCCGATTTGGCTGGATCGTCCCAGCCTACACCATGCCACCGGATGCTCAGCACGTGACAGTCCTACGTGTGGTCATCCGTGAGGACTTCTCCAGGACCCTGGCTGAGAGGCTTGTCTGCGACATAGAGAAAGTGTTGCACGAGTTGGATACGCTTCCTTCTAGAGTTTCGGAGAAGCTGAGTATTACAACAAACCATGAAGCATCAACGATTAAGAAAACTGCCTTGGAAGTGCAGAGGGAGGTGACTGCAGCTTGGAAGAAAATGGTTGCTGACAAGAAGAAGACTAATGGAGTTTGCTAATGAGTTAATTGATTTTTTTTTGAATAATGGTGACTTGGTGATTAATAAACATTGATGCTTAATTATTTGTATTTTGGTGATCGGAAATAGTAGCTTATTTGGTTGGAGCATTATTGTTACATTGTTGTGAAGATGTATTACTATGATACTTTTGAATTAATGTGAGTTTTGTTAAGTATTTGATATCCATTCATATCCATATTTGTTGGAAGTACACTTTTCTTCATTAATGTTTCCTAAAGCCCAGTTCCTAAATTTAGTCAATATTTAACTAGTTTAAGAATCTAATTAAGTTAATTTTAACGTTATCATCTATCTATCAACTAACTTTTCAATTAGTTTTGCTAAACATAATTATATAAAAAAAATTTAATCACGTACGTTTAATTTACCCCTTATTTTATTCATCAAGAATTGAAGAAAAAACCTTTCAAAAATAAATTAAATGGACATGAAGAGGGATAGCTAGTAAGAGGGTAGTATAAGGGCCACTAATATATGTTTATCTTCATTTAAATATCTTATTCGATAAAAATATAATATATTATTTAGACGAAACATCACTATATTAATGGTACTTAAACATCGATAAATCATCAAACTTGAAGAAGTCCATGTACACATCAAAACCATATCATTAAGCAAACCTAACAACTTGTCTAAAGATGCCAAGAACAATCATACACTCGACAATAAAAATTGAAAAACTCTTTTTTTCTCCTTTTTCTTTTGGGTGTGATCACAAAGTGTCACTCACACACATACATATTCTACACACGCTTTATCAAAAGAATCATTTAGCCAGAGTGCTCTTCACAACTGTAACTGGACAATTCGCATTTTGCACCACATAGTTGCTCACACTTCCAAGCAACACCCTGCATATCAAATTCACTTATCAAACTCAAAATCCCACCTATTTCCTTTGAAAAATTATGAATAAATACCTTCCGTCAAAAGTTTTGAAATATCAATTTCACGACCTAGAGAAACTAGGCCGGGGGAAAACGTACCTCTTGATGGGTCCCAATCCTCTACTTCCAACAACGAGTGAATCTAGCTCAAGTTGTTCCACTGCGTGCAACATCTTTTCTTTGGGATCACCCCAATACACCTTTGCGAACACCACCACCTGTATTTTACAAGTCATGCTATTAATACGAAAAAAATTTAAAGAATAACTTGTGTTTGACGATTAAACTATTATATTGGTGCAAATTAAAGCAATTAGTGTAACATGTGTGGTGGCAAATGGTCCTATCATATATCATTGATTCTCAATGATATTAGATGTTTTTTTCCAACCTTACAACATCTTGCATACTCATAATATTTGAATGTATCATACAGTGTAACATATAATGTATATGATACGTACAACTGATAAAACACTAATACAACATATAAGGTTTTATAACCATAAAACATGTGTATGAACATGAGAAAGTAAAAGAAGAAAAGAGAATTGTTATGATAGATACCCTTTTGGTCTTAGAGACATTATCAAGCATATGAAGAACATCAGGATCAGGTGTGAGGCCATATTTCTTGCAAACATTGACTTCTTTAAATTCTTCCAAAGGAATCAAAGCTGAAACAATCAAACAAAATGATCATCATCAAACTCGAAACACAACAAAACGAGAGATTAGTAAGTTGAATTCGAGACGAATGAGTGTATACTTACGTGAGCCAGTATCCTGAAAAAGCTGCTTATTAGTAGGGTCTGATTTTGGAGAAGCAACATGAACAACGATGATCCGATCACCTTCTTCAATGAGATTATCAATAGCCCATTTCAGAGCTAATTTGCTTGTTGCTGAATAATCCATGCCTATGCCAAATGAACGTGCTTTTGCCATTACTATTTGGGATTTTGCTAGTATTTTTGTTCGATTAGTGATAGAACAAGATGTTCTTGAAGACACTAGAAAGATATGACGTTTTAATGTTTTGGACTTGGGTGATCACTTGGACTATATATAGTGCTTACCTCAGATCCCTTATCTAGACTATATTCTTTTCATCCACCTTATTGTAGTAGTCATTTTATATCACCCACCGAACATTCTTTTAGTTGATGTACATTTATTATGATCGAACCAAAATCGACCGAACAAATGACTCATTAATTATGCGTCACCTTATTATCGGAATAAAAATGAAGTATCAATGATCACTAATTAATCGAAATCTGATGAATTCGATGGCCATAAACATTTTCATGTTAAGTGTCTGTCCTATTACAAAAATTAGAATCAAAATTGATCATAAATTACAATGTAAATCAAATTCATTTTAAAAGTCATGAAGAACTAAGCTATAATTTTTTTTAATTTAAAGTTAGTTTAGTTTAGTTTCATTCAGTTCACTTTAAATCTACTTTAATTATAATTTATATTATATTTTAATTTAATTAAATAAATTTTAGTGAAGATATCAACGTAGGTATCACCTCTTCAATAAAAAAGTGAAAGACGAAGCTAGTTGTTAATGAAAAATGGCTTGATTTTAAGAAGAATAGAATCGGATGCTTGAC
Source organism: Plantago elongata (assembly GCA_036897095.1). NCBI lineage: Eukaryota > Viridiplantae > Streptophyta > Magnoliopsida > Lamiales > Plantaginaceae > Plantago > Plantago elongata. The sequence goes on along the minus strand of JAYMSP010000946.1, from coordinate 10,166 downwards.
AATAATATTTAAATCCAAAAACTCAATAGAGCACTAGATGTCTAGATGATTCATAAAACCAACGGCGCAAAACCAGCTTCATTCGTATGTCGAACATATGATTATATCCTTCCACGTACGTACTATTGACGATGCTAGGATTCGGAATTATATACATCCTACTTGCATGTATTTTCGATAATCTTAAATTGATTTGAAAGTTGCAACTCGATCGATAACTGATCATTGATTGCATCAATTCTATAAGTACGATGTATAACGAAGTGCAACTCAGTTATTAAGTTGCTTTATCTCCAATAAATATGTTATCGTGTTTGAAAGAAATGAAAGAATCTACAGGTACAGTTTCATTATATTGGTCCAGGATTAGAGAGCATGGTCTCAAGTTCCTCGACAAACACTTTCATGGCATCCACCGGTAAGCAAACCGGCACGATTCTCCCTTCCTCACCTTTCATGTTCTTGAAAGGAATGTAGAAACTCGAAATTCCAGGGAACACTCCCACACCGCCTCTTGCCGGTCCAGCATAAATTGCTTTTCCCCATGCAAAATCGACCTCTCTGGATCCTATATGCGTCACATCAGACACCAAAAAGCTTTGCACCATTGCAAAATGAGGCCGGCCTCTCATTAGATTTGCCAGTGATTACATGTACTCTTCTGTGACACAAGCTTTGGCCTCCTTCATAAGATCCACTGCATAATGTAATGGGCGTGCGCATAGATCTTTGGATTTGGATGTGGCAACTGGAAATGCGAGAACATTTCCATAGTATCCTGGAGGGAGTCGTGGGTTCAATCTGGACCGAGCATTTACCACGCAAACGAGTCTTACTTCTCCCTCTGGATCAGGAGAAATAGCAGTTGTGCGGCAGCGCCAGAGGCATGCGGTTAAGAGTTCGAAAGTAGTGCATGATTGGAGCTTGAAAGGAAGGTGGCGCCGGAGAGCAGAGATCTCTGCTGCCCCAAAGAAGAAGGAACGGTGCACCATGTCACCAAGCATTCCTTTTTTGTCGGGCACTATGTTGTCATACTCAGGGTGCATGCAAGCCGCATGGGGCGGGTCTTGTGCGTCGAGGATGTGTCGTTCCCAAATTGGCTTAACGCATGGGATTTTAGCCCCTCGTGCGATTTCACCCACGCATACAAGAATTGAGACATGCCCGTGCCATCAGACATTGTATGGTTGTATCGTATGGCCATGATAAACATTTGAGGCGTGTCACCTACATGCATATGAATTGTATTAGATATATATATTGTTCCGTTGAAATTTAGAAGTAATTTGTTTCACAATTGAACTTTCTAAAAAACTTTAACATTTACCAGCACTTCTATAATAACATTTGGGTCGGGGTGGAAGGGTGTATAGGAAGATCTATGACGAACTCCGTTAGACTAGTTCGTCCACATATAATTTGTGACACAACATCCATCAATTAGAAATTACAGTTGTACTTCGTGCTTATACAAGTGTACAATTACAGTTAGCTTACTTATAAGTACTCTGTCTTAGCTAGCTAAATCCATTTGTTCAATTCTATCTTCATTGTAAACATATGATCAGAAATTAGAAGCTAGACTATGGATATGTATGTACCTGAATAAGAAACAAGTGGCAGTTCAAAACTTCATCAGAGCCAGGAACATCAAACAGGAGCTCCTCAAAGCAAGGGAATGGCGGCTGAAGAACGTCGCCAAACTCCTTTAACGTCACATCTGCATCTGCCTGAATGAACATCACACCCTCCCCGGTGCAACCCACCACCAGCTTCCGGGAAGCTTGTTCCCTAAACCGCCCAGCAAACGGGTAGTAGTAAACCAAAGCCTTTGCAATAGCCTCGCGAATGACCTTCACCGGATCCTTTCCTTCCACAAAGGGGCTTTTTGGGTAGAATTGTATACGCGGTACTAGGAACCGGAGGCTCTCTTGATCATCAATATCAGAGAGGAGCTTGACTTCGTGCGGTGTAGGCTTAGCGGGACGGATTAGCTCCGTTTCTTGGCGGGTGATGTTGAAGGTTAATGATCTTGTTGATTCCATTGAGGGTCTAGTTTGTGTGATGAATGAAGTGCTGAGCTTGGTATAGTGTTCTTCGCACACTGGTGTTATTTATAGTGTATATAAAGTGGCGGTAAGATCAACATAATTAAATTAAAAGGGTAAGGAAGCTTATTTTTTCACCTTTTTTTAACTTTTGAAATTTCTTTTAATGATATTTTATATATATCTAGCTTTTGTAATGCAATATTCTATTAGTTGTCTCTTTTCTTTTCTTTTTTTCCTTTCGCCATCAAAATTAAGAAAATGCAAAGGATTACATGAATATACTATTAATGAACGTACTTTTGGTGTTGTAGATGAATAAACTTTTAATTATTGTTGTAATACATGTCCATTGTTAAATGATGCCAGAATTCTCGTTTCTTAAGTGATTAATTTTTCTCTATTCTTCTTATTCGTGCTAAAAGTCTCTTGGAAGTGTGAATTATAATTCGAACCCGCATTATCCATAGAAACTTGTTTTGCATTAGTCCTTCCATTTCCTCTGATAGCCTTAGATTTTCTTTAGGCACATTTTTATGAAGCATGAGTGAAAATAGTTTATATAGATAAGTGGATGTAAAATGGTGAATTGAATCGTTGATCAAGTTTATGGGGAAATTTTTTTTTTTTTTACGCTAAAGAGAGACAGTGCCAAAAAAGGTACACTAAAGCGTATGCGTACAATATGAATACTGTAATTATTTACATACTGATTAGTTTATCTATTAATATTATTATTATTAGTTTGGCATTGTAACAACAACTAAGTATATTATATCATTATTATTTTATGGTGAATCATGTATCATATAATTAGCCTTACTAATTAAGTTTGTTAAATTAGCCTACAAATTTATCTTCTAGATGTTTTCTTTTTGGCTTGATTTTACATTAATTAAGTTAATCAGAACCATGAAAAGGAATGGAAAGATTTTGTTTAAATTCAAAGGCGTACACGTGGTACAAATCTGATGGTGCTATAGAAAATGTTACACATAATTGACGTGAAGGATCGCGAGTGAATTCATGTAATAAGAGAAATAGATAGATTACTTCTAATGAAACCTTTAACAGCCAAAACTAGCTATTGTAGCTGATACTTTAGGATCCAACGGATCAAGCCACCTAAAATACCCACATCCTCCCTTAGTTTCAGTCTGCATTCGTCAATAACATCATATAAAAAACAAAGCAATCAAATTTTAACGCACTATCAATTACGAATAATGAAAATAAACTAAGCTAGCTTCTCAAAACCACTCTGCTTTTGCCCACTATGAATCACGAAATGCCAAACTAATGAACTGAATTATGAGACTGGTAAACTTACGTCATACATCGGACAACCCATGAAACGCCTACCCGCAAACATTTTCCAGCTTACACATTCGATTGCCATTCTTCGAGGATTGACACACCTACAAAATTCGACGACGTTATCACTTCGTGAACCTGAAGAATCCGCCATTGTTCAATTGTAGTTCAATTCACTAGATTGATTTGTTACGGGACAAATTAGAGTTCTTGGATGAATGGTTTGGGGGTGATGATTTAATTTGGGGGTGGGTTTTTTTAACCCGTTCGATTTTGCTGTAGCACAATTTTTTTTTTGATTTTCACTTTTTTTTTATTCTTCATAATTTAATAAATTATTTTATATAATTTACAGAATTTTTATTAATTTTTAAAATCATTTTTACATTTTTTGCAAAAATTAAATTCTCAGATTTAATGAGAAGAAGACACGTGTCCCATCTTGGAGGGAAAATCTAACCTCCGGCGTACACATCATCAGGATGGACGGAAAATCAACCGGAGTGCTCAAATTGAACGGGTGGTTTGTTTACAGTGCCCAAATTGTAAGCATACGCTTTAGTGTACCTTTCTTGGCACTGTCTCCCTTTAGTGTACTCAAACATTTTTTTCCCTATGAGAGTAATTAAAAATATTAATTATTATCATTACACTCGCGATCTTCGACGTCATTTATGTGCGACATCTTCTATGGCACCGTTAAATTTGTGTCATGTGTACTATTGGATCTAACCAAAATCTTTCAATTTGTATAATGGTGTTAATTTAGTTTAATTGAAGTGATAAGCAAAATACCAAAGAAAATAATTAAGAGTGATTAATTGATTAAGATTTATATTTTATTAATATTAGACATTTATTTACAATAAGCACGTTATCATCAGTAGAGTTTTGAAGAACAATAATTTATAATAGGAACAAGGACAATTATTTTGCACCTTTTGGGAAGTAATTAATAAAGTAATGGTCCAGGAAACAATTATCTGCTAATATTTAGGAAAATAGTAGTACACTAACACCTCCTTAACAAGTATTGTCTTATTATATGTACTAAAATAGACGTTACCGCAAGAACGGATGCAGATGATTAGTTGAGAGGTAGCGATATTATAAAAATGTTTATAAATTTATATTAATTTAATTTAAATATAAATTAAGTTTGATACTATATGGAGATAACAATTTTCAAATAAAAATGAAAAGTGTTCATAAAGAATAATGGAGTAAATGATAAATAATAATGGAGTAAATGATAAATTTTTTGGATGAAAGTGAAAAAATGATTCTTAAAAATATATTGAAAGGGGGAAATATTGAAGGTATAAGAATAGAAGAAGGAAGAAAAAAATAAAAACAAAAAGTGATAATTAAAAATATATTGAAAGTGAAATATTACATAAGAACATAAGAAGAAAGATGGGGAAATATTGGATAAGAACATAAGAAGAAAGAAAAATACAATATTGGATGTATAAGAATAGAAGAAGGAAAAAAAATAAAATCGAAAAATAATAATTAAAAATATATTGAAAGTGAAATATTACATAAGAACATAAGGAGAAAGAAGGGGAAATATTGAATAAGAAGATAAGAAGAAAGGGGAAATATTGGATAAGAAGATAAGAAGAAAGGAAAACACAGAAAATGGGAAATATTGAATAAGAACATAAGAAGAAAGAAAAACACGGAAATATTGGATAAGAACATAAGAAGAAAGAAAAACACAAAAAAAGGATGCCAAATAGGATTCAATCTTGTGACCTAGAGGCAGGTGAGGAACTAGACATTCAATACCTTACCAGTCAGCCATAGTTCACATATGTGCTAATTATTCGCACATATTTTATAGATCGAGTTGTGAATATTTGTATATGATGGTATAATGGTAACTTCACGTAAAAAATCGAGGGGCATCGATTGCGGTCCCTTGCACCAACGTGGGTCCGTCCCTGATTACACACTTCGTGTGTGAAGATGTATTTTTCGATCTTCTTTTATAGTTAAGTAAGTTATATTTATCCTGCCTCATGTAAAACTATATCAATATCTATTTCAATTACAATTAATTATTAATGTTATTAAAATGTAAAATATATAGAAGATAATAAATATATCATAAAATGTATCATTCTGAATCGCAATGGAAAATATAATGTTTACATGTTTCCTAATCTATAAATAATAATGTATAAGATGAAGAACTATTCCAATATCTTAGCTTTGATTATGTAGCATTTCTTTGTATACAACATTTCTTGTTTTTGTATGGTCATCAGAATCTACTGTTGGGGGCCTTATCAATACCCTTACCGTTGATGATCTTCATACTCTTGACAACGCACATACAACTGTTTATGCGAGAAAATTGGTTGTGGCAAATAGATCCCAACCTTTTCCAGCGTTTTTCCTTGTGCCTTGTTTATTGTCATTGCCAAGCATAACCTTACGGGAAATTACTTCCTTGTGAAAGGTATTGGGCATTTGAGATTGTACTTCATTTATAGTGATATCTATGGTATCATAACATACTTTCATTTGTGTTCTAGCTCTAGATGCAATTACTGCATCGATAATTCGTTTCCCGACCGCTTTTACTATCATTCTTGTCCCATTACACAATCCTTCGGCCGCATTGAGATTTCTCATCATCATGATTGGACTGTTTACCTTTAGCCTTATGATGTCTTGTGGGAGTTCCGGTATGTCCGCAGAATTAAGAAAATCTTGATAATGTGTTTGTTGGTTACTATCATGTGTGAGGTTTGTGTTGTAGAACTCAAATATTTATCTGAAAACTTGTCTATCAAAGAATTATTTAAGTTATATTTATTTACATACTGATTAGTTTATCTATTAATATTATTATTATTATTATTAGTTTGGCATTGTAACAACAACTAAGTATATTATATCATTATTATTTTATGGTAAATCACGTATCATATAATTACCTACTAATTAAGTTTGTTAAATTAGTCTACAAATTTATCTTCGAGATGTTTTCTTTTTGGCTTGATTTTACATTAATTAAGTTAATCAGAACCATGAAAAGGAATGGAAAGACTTTGTTTAAATTTAAAGGCGTAATCATGATACAAATCTGATGGTGTTATAGAAGATGTCACACATATTTGATGTGGAGGATCGCGACTGAATTATTATAGAATTCATGTAATAAGAGAAATAGACAGATTACGAAACCTTTAACAGCCAAAACTAGCCATTTATTTGCAATCCAATGTATACATTATTACATTCTACACACTCGCTCATTAAAGATTTATAATCTTGATTTGAACTGTATTCTACTTAATTGACAAAACTCACAATGCTGACATGATAAACACCGGATTCTGTTTTTCCACAGCTATATCATCATTCTTCTTCAACATCATTCCAAGTTCCTTGACAAACACTTCCATAGCATCGGCCGGTAAGCAAACCGGCACAACGATCCCATCCTCACCTTCCGCATTCTTGAAAGGAATGTAGAAGCTTGCAACTCCAGGAATCGCTCCTACGCCGCCTTTCGCAGGGCCACCATAAACCGCCTTACCCCACCCGAAATCAACATCTCCAAACCCTGCACGTGTCACGTCCGACACCAAATAACTCCGCACCACAGTAAAATGTGGCCGGTCTCTCATCACCATTAGATTCGCCAATGATCTCATGTACTCTTCAGTCACACTGGCCTTCGTCTTCATCACGAGGTCCAATGCGTAATGTAAAGGGTTTTTGCATAAATCTTCGGCTTTGGATACAGCAACTGGGAATGCGAAAGCATTGCCATAGTATCCGGTGGGGAGTGGTGGATTGAATTTGCTACGGGAGTTTACGATGCAGAGGATTCTGACGTCCTCATCTGCATCAGGGGCAATGGAAATTGTGCGGCAGCGCCAGAGGCAGGCAGTGAGGAGTTCGAATGTGGAACATGATCGAAGGCGGGGAGGGAGGTGGCGACGGAGGGTGGAAATTTCCTTTGGGCCGAAAAAGAAGGAACGGTGGACCATGTCGTCGAGTGGGATTAGTGTTCCCTTAGTGTCGGGTACGTCATCATACTCGCGGTGCGTGCATGTTGCAAGAGGCGGGTCCTGTGCGTTGAGGATGTGTCTTTCCCAAACAGGCGGAATTGAAGGGGCTTCGGCACCACGTGCAATTTCGCCCACGGCGGACATGAACTGGACTAGACCAGCAGCGTCGCTCATCGTGTGGTTGAGTCGTAGGGCGAAGATAAAACCTCCGCATTTTAGACGTGTAACCTATAAAGGTGTAGTTAAGTCAAGATTAGTATCATTCAAAATTAACTATAGCATATGAAAAATTGATAATTTTAGAGCATTAATTAAGATCTGTCACATGTTATTCCAATATAAAATGACTAAGACTTGTAAAAATATTTTAGAGGGAAACAGAACGAAAAACAGAGGAACTTGTATAGAAAATTTCAAGTGGTCCTCTGACAAGGCACGTCCTAACACATGCCACAGTTATTTGTTAAAATGATCAAATCTATAAACATTAATCATGAATCATGATGACGAATATGGGTGATCGGTGTCACTGTCACCGAGTGATTGGTATAGAATTAAAATTTTAAGTTTAGTAAAAGATTAGGTGTTAGTTGCACTGACATGCAAATTGAAAACTTAGAATGCACTAGTAGTGTTAGTTGTAGTACCTGAATAAGCAACAAGGGGCAGTTCAAAACTTCTCCGGAGCCAGGAACATCAAACAGAAGCTCCTCCAGGCAAGGGAACGGCGGCTGAAGAGCGTCACCGAACTCCTTCAATGTTACGTCCGCATCCGCCTCGATGAACATTACACCTTCCCCGGTGCAATCCACGGCTAGCTTCCGCGCAGCTTGTTCCCTCAACCGCCCGGCAAACGGGTAGTAGTAAACCAACGCCTTCGCGATTGCCTCTCGGATGACCTTGACGGGGTCCTTTGCAATCGTGAAGTGGCTATTCGGGTAGAACTGTATGACCGGGATTTGGAAGCGGAGGCCTTCTTGATCGTCAATGTCAGACAAGGGCTTGATTTCGTGGGGTGTCGGCTTAGCGGGGCGGATTAGCTCGGGTTCCTGGCGGGTTACATTGAAGGTTAATGTTTGTGCAGGCTCCATTTTTTGGTATGTTGTTGATTGGAAGTGTAGCTTACTAGCTTGTTTTTGTGTAATGAAGTGAGGTAGTTTGAGTTTGTGGTGTTTTGAGAGAGGTGGAGAAGAGTATTTATACTGGATAGGTGTTGTTAGAAGGGTGTTATGGGAAATTATCAAGACTAGGATATGTGGCTAGTTCTTTTTTTTTTTTTTTAAATGTTAGTTGCTCCTACTTCATTTTGTAATATTGTGTTGTGTGAACTTAACACAAAGTATCTTTCAATAAAAAAAGAAAAAACTTAACACAAGTAGAAAATTTATGAAGTTGCATCTTCTACAAAATTTCTGTGTTATGGTCTTATAGACTCAGTCCGTCCCAGCTAACTAGAATAGTCATGTACTTACTCACGTTAATTAGTCGGAGTTGAATTGAGTTTTAATAGTAAAAATATATAATAAACGTGTACTAAAAATGCGATGTGAAAGAATTAAAATAATCGTTAGTGTGGCATATTATACATTCACCCCCGAAAAACATCGTACAATTTCTATATGACTTGTCAATTGTATTATCTCCCTCCTTGCTAATTGACATTTTATTAAATTAGATCATTATTCACTTTTCAATTATATTACCACATTAAACTAGATCAAGTATTGTTTTTCACAATTATATATTATTGCGGTGTAATTTGTAGCAAAAGTCCGTGAAATGATGTAACTTTAAAAAGTGATTATCGGTAATATAAATGAAAATGAGTCTTACTCTAATATTAATATTCCAAGTTAAGTTGATACGTAACTAAGTATAATATAATCTAATCTGTACTTAAGCGTGCTAAGGCAACTAAGTTCAGGATCTGGACTTTCATGAATATTGATTGGCAGTTTCTTGTTAGATTAAGAAGAAATTTCAATTGAAGATTTGTGGGAAAGGAGAAGAAAGAAACAAAGAGGACTAAAAATACTTACAATATTATATATTAATTATACAGAATTGTGTGTAATTATAAATTTTTATATATTTACAGATTATGTATTATTATATATTAATTGTACGATTGAATCATTTTACGTAGAATTATGAATACTTTTTGAATTTATATGCTCCTCTAGTGCAGTACTAACTTTCTTGGCTGCTTCAACACCCAATTGACCCATTCACTTTCCATACCCCACTTGACTTGGACCAATCATTCAATTCTCACTTTCAACATTTCAATCACTAAAATTAATGGTTGAAATATTATACGTGCGGGTCCCATCTTATATATATATATATATCATTATTATTTCTCTTAAAAATTACTGATTTAAATTTCGATAGTAAGAATTTCAATTGAAATTGAGTTTTTCGATCGAAAAGAGTGTTCGTTTGTAAATTGATTAGAAGAAAATGATGTCCATCGATTGAAAACATGGGGAACATGTTAAATATGTATTATCTATCAAATGAGAAATTTGAACTCGACATTTGAACAAAACATGTGTATGTCATTAACAATTTTTGTTTGGTTGATGGTCTATGTTTGTAACTCCATTTATAGAAATCCAAATCCCACACTCCTTTTCCTTTCCTTTTAAGTTTGTGATCACAATTCGGCATTGTTAAAAGATATGTTTAAATTATAAATTGTAAAGGTGTTAGTTGTGGAAGTACAAACTTATCTATTCAAATCCAATTAGGTATTCCTAACGGAGTG
>JAYMSP010000945.1:0-38594 GCA_036897095.1 Plantago elongata | reverse complement strand
TATATATATATATTTTATTTTTTTTTTTTTTATTTTGAAACGGTTAAAGTATGAATCGAACCCGATCTATTAGTTGGAGGTGAAGCCTATTACCAGTTGACCTGCACTTAGTTGTCATGGAGATGGAACTTAAGATCTAGAGGGCAGGGTTGGTATAATGAAGCAAGTAGCAACATAAATTGAACTAAGATGGAAATATAAAGGAGCAGAGTAGTATCAAACAAATGGCAAACAAGTACTAGTAGTACTGAGTATTGGCTGTATTGCAATGCAGCCTGAGACATAAAACAAGCAGAAACAACTAAAGTCCTTCTCAAGAAAGGCACAAACAAAGAGAATAGTGGGAGTTGAATGATGAAAGATTGAAACACGAAATTGGGAGTGGGTAAAATCCAAAACTAACCTGTTCCTTTGTCTGTGTTCTTCACTGTTCTATACATCTGCATGTAATATTCCCACAAACAAGTTAAAAACCTACCATCATAACTTCACAGAAAACTACTATTTCAAAACTAAACAAAACAAAAAACACTCCCATATTTCAACATAACTTCATAAGTACTCATCCTCAACACAATATGCCCTTTTGTTCTCTTACCAATTCACAACAACCACCCCAAATTTCAATAAAAAAATAAAAGTTTTAAAGAAAGATAAAAAAAATTAAAATTACCTGCAAGTGACTCTTGACATGGGCTAATGTTAGATCCTTCACATTCATCAGCTCTAACACAGACTTTGGTGTTGCTCCTGTTCCATTTTTCCAATTCTTTTTTAAAACAAAAGCAAAAAAGAAACAAAAGGAGAAAATGGAAAAAGAAAAAAGACATACTTTCATGGCCACCAAGAAGTTGAACAGCATGTACAAAATGGGCATGGAGAGTAGATGTCCATCTCATTCTTGGAGCTCTAACACTTCTCCTAGTACTACAAATCCTCTTGAAATCCCTGTACCCATTACGGCATATTTGGTGCTGGTAAGTGTTACTATGGTGAAAGTATCTGGGTGGTACTATTTGCATTTGAGGTGTTGCCATTTGGAACCCCAGACTCAAAGTTAGTTGTTCATGATTAGGAACATTATCAGTGTTGTTTAGCATGTTGGTGAAGTAGCCATTGTTTGGGTAGTAGTTTGGAGGACTGATTTGTAAGGAGAGGTCTGGATTGATGGAGTTTGTTGTCATCATTTGGTTATTGGGTTTAACTTCAACAAACATTCTAGTGATTTCAAGAAGAAGAAGTAGAAGGGGTGTGCTTTGGGAAAGGGAATTTAGAGGTGTTGTTGAGTGAAGTGAGTGAGAAGTAGTGGGAATTATGAGGATCTTGAGTCATGAGTGGCTTATGATGATGGATGGTTGGATGCTAAATAAAGGTGTGTTGTGTTGTGTTGTGTTGTATTGTATACAAGTTTTACAAGTAAAAGGGTGTTTAAAGAATTGAATAAGACTAGAGAATGTGTTTGGAAAAGGAAGGTTTATGTGCATTTAAAGATTATTGAATATTTTGCACACTATTTTTGTTCAAGCATGAGACAGAAAGGGAGGGGTTGGGTTAGTGGTAGGGGCGTTGACTGGGGTTGTTTCTATAATTATTAATTTATGGACTTGGTAAAGTTTGTTTTTTCCCAATTCACACTCATGCGCTTCACCAAAAGTTTACTTTTACCAATTGATTGGTAGTAGTAATATGTCAGTGAATTACTTCTCCAGCACTAGTGAAGTATCCAACTCGATCTCAAACTAAACTGTTTTTAACTGTTAACTACAAATTAATTTTAAATAATAATTATAATATATAAATTTATAATTAAAATTGAAAAAGATTGACGGGAAGGATTCAAATTGGATATACCTTCATCAAAACGGATGAAATAGTAACTAATAAGGATGTTTAACATGCGACAAAAATAAAGAAAATTTTATATGTTTAACATTGTGTCGACATACCGTTGTTCGTAATACATGTGAAAATATTTAACTCAAATCTTTTCAACTATCTTTATCTTTATTATTTACACTATGCCACTTTTACCTATCTTTACTTGTTTCGATCAAAATAATAAATTTAAGTCAAATCAAAATATATCAATGAATTTTGGAAAATAGGGTTAAAAAATATTTTTTCCCTCTGAAATTTAATTGTTTGTATAGTGTGCCTCCGAATTCTGTTAGTCCGTGAGTTGTACCTCAAACTTAATATGTGATGCAAGCCTAATTACTCCTAGTTTGTGAGACCATAATCAGACCGTGCATCATATATTCAATCGGTCAACATTATTTATAAGAGGCATATCGTAAAACATATAAAAAGTTAAAAATCAACCTACAAACACACATTTTTTATTGAAAAATCTCACAAAAATACAAATTTGAGGGGCACCACATTTCAACATTTGCAATACATTCTCCACGGCAAAAGTTTGTATTGTGAATACATGGAGATTTGGGCCCTGTTTGTTATACCGTTGAAGTGGTCATTTCTCCATTTAAATTAAATATTTTATAAAAATAAATTTAATTTTAATTGAAAAATATCACTCTAATTTTATACCAATTAATCCATTGATATATGGTTTGGAGTTTGGTGGAGTATGTAGGAAGCACTAAAAACTGGGAATGGAATTAATGGGGTGCTAGTGTCAGAGAGTCGGTTAGCTGGTGCTTGAACGACATACGACCCTCACACCCACATGCACTCTGCTTCCATGGTCTATCTATCTATCTAGTGCAACTTGTAATTTCATCAACGTAACTTGCACTTTCTTTTATTTTCCGTCAATTTATTCTTTCCCTTCATTTTCCGCAACATTCCTATGTCGACTACTCTCTTTAAGTATCATTAGTATATTCGATCGATCGATCGATCTCAGCATTTTTTGTCAACCATGAATGAAAATCAAATTATCCGTATTGTCGATTCAAGGTAACGGGGAAATAAAAAAAATCAAATCAGGTCAGGTCAGCCAAATGATTTCAACAATAAACATTGTTTAATGCTATTTTTGGATCATTTGGAGGAAGCTAAATGATTTTTTTTAAATAATCACTTAGCAACTTTAAGTGATGGCTTTTGATATATTAATTACTTCACAGTTGGACAATTCAATTTCAAGAAAAACTATACGACTTCAAATGTCACACGTTGCTCTCACTTGGAGTGGTTATGGAAAGATCGAGTTAATGTATATAGATTTTCCAATAACGGTATGAATGTATTATGATTTCCGAAGACGAAAGATTCTTCATTACTTAGATAAACATATGTTTTTTAAGTATAAAATAAGAACCGGGTAGGGTTCTTCCATTTTGGCGTGACTTCATTTGTCAGTACAATGTTATTGGTAGACGTGGAGTATTAGTCACTCACTCATTCCAACGATGATGATTAATCTATCAATTTGATTGAGTGATTAGTTGGATGTATTTGAAAAATTAATGGAGAAAATAACAAAGTTTATATAAGTTGTTGGATGTATTTGAAAATACTATTAAGTTAGTTGATAAATAAAATAAAATAAATACTATTAAGTTAGTTGATAAATTAGCTGTACTAATTTTATTTTTTTTGATAAATTCGTATTGATAGAGTTGATGAGGTATATATAAATATTTAATATTAATAATATGGATAAATTGATTTTTTACCGGTATAAAAGATTTATTATAAGTTGTGATAAACTATAAAAAAGATTCTAACGAGTTAATGTTATGTTATATATTAACATTAATTGTTATTAGTCATCATTCACAAGTAAAATTGAACGTGACTATGATTCTTGTCAATTATCGTTCTGGATTTTACATCTTACACAAAATTATAATACCAATTAAACATTTATATAACATATCATTTTCTGAAGTTATATGAGTTCAAATTAATTCAATTCAGACTAATAAACTAATAAACGAACAAAATAAAGGTTAAAAACGTTAACCGATTGATATTTATTTTTTATAACTGATGGATGATTTGTTAAGCATAGATAAATAAGTATGTTTTGAGCCAAATTAAGTACCAATATTCCCTCCCCGTGTCTGTCTGTGAATCTGTATTCTACGTTACATTTACATGCATATTTATTCTCTCACATTGTCCTTATCTACCCCGGTCCACCTGTTTAATTCGAGCCCCTCCCATTGTGGGAATTTCGAATGACATTAAATAATAGAATGAATGTACGTAATACTAAACATTAATCAATCTCATAAAAGACCAACCACATTTCTCGGCACCAACATGCTACTCTCACGTGAGTACTCTCTCTACTTCTCTTCTAACTCCACTTGCATGTTGCATGTGTGTGTTGCCCTTCTTTTCATTCTAATCTCTTCTTCATACTTCAAAGTTAAAACCCAATATGCATATGCACACGTAGTCGATTTGTGAACGCTTATACGTGGTCTTAAAATCGCATTATGCTAGTTCAAAGTTTTCTTTATTTTGTGGAATCGACCTCAAGAACAATCATATACAATAATATCATTTATATACATAAAGATTTAACGCTTCTCGTAAGAAATAGATAGACAAACAAATAAACAAACAATGTGATTAATACCACTAAACATTATAGATATGTAATTTGGCATGTATCTTAAATTTTACTGTAAGAAGAAGATTATATATACCTACAACATAATATTTTTATATGATTTTTTCTGTACTTTATAACACGTACATAACCCTGATGTATAGATTTCGATCCAGATAAAATTCTCTACACATTGAGATACTTATAAAACTTGAGTTGAATTGTCTAAATTCAAATTAAAATTTTTATTTTTTAGAAAAAATGCAACTGAGATGAACTGAAGTGACATACAAACAACGAGTTAATTACCGGTTACCATCGTGGCCATCATTTATGTGACCCAGAAGATTTAATTTTCGTGGCCAATTAAAGGCAAATGCTAATATCTACCAACGGATACAAAGTATAAACACATAAATTAAAAGCGAATAATGGTACACTAGCTACAAGTTGGTGCATGTATGAATAATCCGGGCGCAAAAATAATTATTCCCCAACCCCACTAGGTTCAGTAATGCAACAATTGGTATAGTACGTGGAATGAAACATGAGACATGCAATAAATATAATTAAATTTGTATTCCCTATGGTATTAAATTTTAATAAATTAATCAATGAAATTGAATAGTCGTAACTCGTAATAGGTAGAGTGGATTGATAACTGTTGGAGTTGGAGTTGTATGAAATAAAATAGTGGAAAGAGGATCAGATCAGGGAAAAGAACAAGATGAGAAGCAAAGGTATAGCAACAGTACGTACAATAATACATGATACATTGTTAATTATGATTTACTTTTTGTTAATTAAATTAAACTATACCATGGTCAGCGCCTGATGCGCTCTAGATTCTCCGGGAAATGAGAGTTTTTCGACCTCTTCCCACTTGTTTATTTCCCACTTTCCAACATTCGATCTTCCCCGACCCTTTTATTTTCTTAATCTCTAGTTTCGGACCCTACCAGGACCATTCAATTCCGACCCGTTTATAAGACCCGAATTGTTTCAGGGTTCTAGGATGGATTCGAACCCAGATGGACGATATAGTTCGGACTTGAACATTACACGTGTACGTACGTGTACGTAGGATTAGTGTTCGGTCTGATTTGTGTATATACCCGAAAACTTAGATGATCCGTCTGATCATCCCACTGTGCCTAACCTCAAACCCCGTAAATACACAAATGTTTCATCTGTTCAAAATCCCTTTGTCTGGAAATCTGGATCATATTCATTATTGAATGTTTGTTTAATTTTCGTTTTTGGAAGTAATGATTTCCTGCTAATAATATTCCAGATGTTTGTCGTCTCCTATCTGTTCACGTTTATACCGGGCCATTGTCTTACCCCTGTGCATTTCCTTTATCTTCATTGGAATGTCGAATAATTATTTTGTCTTCCCAGGACAATTATATAGTACTAGGCCTCCTATTAATAATTACTTAGTCCTTGGGAAGGTATGCACGTACCTACCAATTGGTAGAAACATTTTTGATCATTTGAACTAGAAATGAGAGTAACATATCACATCTATATCACATCTTTAAATACTAAAATTACATGTTTGTTGTTCAAATGATCCTGCATGTCTCTACGATAAATATAAAAGCTGATTAAAATCATTAATAATACCACTTCAACTACTGAGAACTAGAAGAAAGGAATGACTCCAAGTCGATAGACCTGATTACCATTCGACCCAGATCTTCAACTATTCTACAAGTAGTTCTTCAACACTAGCTACTTTTCACTACGCCGTCGGAAACATACTTACATACACTCGATCAAACCTTATCGTTCACAATTAGAAATTCAATTTGTGTTTTGTGTTAATAGTAAGTCTAGGCAAAAGCTGAGGATAATGATATCGGTGGAGGATATCTTGGTTTGATGAGTGAATATCTATTTTTCCGTGGAGTAAGTTTGTGTTATCTTAAATTGAAATTTATTGAATTAAAATAAACTGAACTGGCGTAAGGTATAAATTATAATTAAATCGAATTGAACTGAACTGAATTGAACTAGATTGAATTGATTTTCATTTGAAGAGTAAGTTTTTACTGGAGTAAGGTATAAATTATAATATTAAATTGATTTTCAGCTGAAGAGTAAGTTTCTTGTAGAAAAGTTGAAGAGAGATTAGTTAAGTTTTTTTTTTTTTTTTAGGAAAGTTGAAGAAAGATTAATTAAGTTTCTTGTAGAAAAGTTAATGGTGTTGGGTTGGAAATTGGTTTGATCATAAATGCAAGGGAATATAATAGCGAGAAGAATATTAGTCCCGTTAGATTCCCAAGAATTACAAGAAGAAGATTACAGACATATTACATGTGTGTTGAGTAGTGTTGTTGCTTAGAGATTTGAAACGTATGAATTGGATCTATTCTTTCTATCTTTCTTTGTTGTGTTAGTAACTTAGTATAGTAGCTGGCAGTATTAATATATTCATGTAACAAGACAAAAAAGAAAGGAAGAAGGAATCAGCGGAATGATCGCCGTTTCGACTGACGTGAAACCCATGAGCAAGCCACGACACACATTATGCGGACACTAGGTGCGTAGTAAATTCCTTCTCACCTTATTTTAATTTCATCAACTTTTACAACGAACAATTTCTCGAACAATAGTTTAAGTACCTATGTAATATAGGTATTTTAAGATGATAATTATAACGTATAAAATTAAAATTATGATGTTGAACATGTTTTAAGAATTATGAGTGTAGGCGGCGTTCTCTTCAACTAAAATTAATTCAGTTCATTTTAGTCAGTCCAATTTAATCAAGTTCAGCTTGACTAAATTATAATTTATATATTATTTTAGTTCAGTTTAATTAAACTCAATTTAACTCAGTAAATTTCAGTTAAACATAAAACATCCTTAATATACTGATTTGCACGACGGAAGTATTGATTACCGGTAGTTTGCTTTATCAATCTTACATCAATTTATGCGAACTGTCGGTAGGTTATTTTGAAATGCAATTGCCATTTACTACCTCTCATATCTACTTTGACTCAATTAAGGTATAGGCTAGGTGTCTTTGGTTTGATTTTTCTCATGTACATTGGTCATCACTTGTTGACCATTTGTCTCTAGATCACACGACCTTCCTCGCACATTAATTTACAGCCCTTGCATTTTCAAGTATGTGAACAATTATTGTGTTTTATATCAAACTCAAAGTGACTTTAGCTAAAAATGCATTTGTTGTTTGATGAATATTGGATCAAGAGCTTGAAGTTCAGCTACCTTGGAAAGGTATGCTAAAGTGGGTTGATTAGCTATTTAACTCCATGGTAGATTCAGATGAGGTAAGAAATGGTGGTGACTTGTTCAGTCTCATTTCCTCGAATATGGGTTGTATTTTATCGTCAATTGTCAAACCTACGTACAATTGTTGTATGTAGAAGTTAGAAACAATAATATCCCTGCGAAATATCAACACAACTTCAATGAAGTGTCATTAAAGAACATATAACATGATAACAATTAACAACATAGCCTTCCTTTGGTTTGAACTTAGGTAAGTATTAGAGAAGAGGAATAAAGATTTGGGAAAATTCAATTCACCAACCAAGTCGTACATGGACTGATGGAAGATGGTAATCTAATTTGGGCCGGAGTAAAACTGAAAAGAGATTGAGCTACAAGTCCAGTTGGTATTTTGTCATGTAAAAAGCCCATTAAGGAAAAGAGGCAAATCCAAATCTGAACCAATTTACTCCATAATCGTCTCCACTCCAATATCCCACCATTGGCAAAGTCTCTGATCTTGATCTGATTCCAGCCTGCAATTGGCGGAGGAAATCAGGACGAACGGAAAACAATGACGATATTTCACTTCTTCAACTGTGCCATTCTCACATTCGGTCCTCACGCTGTCTACTACTCCGCTACTCCCTTGTAAGCTCAAATTTGATTTTCATATTTCTCTACCAGATCTCTTCGTAATCAGTCTATGCTGAAATCATGTCATGTTGATGCCTCTTTGTTTGATTAAGCTTCTCTGTGTGGAATTTTTTACTATTTGTCCATTAACTCACTTAGTTAAGAAAATTGGAATCTAGTGTGCTTACTGTTTGTTGTAGATGTACTTCAATCAGGTCGAGCTTAATTGAACTGTTATTTTATCTTCATCATTTCATGTATTTGTCCTCACAGAATTGTCACACTCACACATCACGTTTTTTTAGGTTGATTTGATTTGGTTAGTGTATTTAAGCCAAAGTAATACGCAGCTTGGTACACGAATTTAAGGCTGAATCACACATGTAAATTTGGTGTGTTGCTGCTTTCTCTACCAATGCAGCTAACCAGCTAACTTTGAAATTCAGTTAGACACGCTGTAAAATAATCTAGAAAGGAACTAGCTCAGTGATTTCGGTGTGGTTGTTGTCAGCTAGTCAAGTTATTTGTCTACAATCTAGATCATTACGTACGGAAATTCCATGCTACCACGTGTGTGAAAATTGTCATGGTTTATGAAACGCGGATTATTGGTTTTTATTCCCGGCTAGATATTGTTTTGACCAGTGTCTGTTTGCAGGTCGGAGTATGATACTCTAGGCACTTCTATTAAATCAGCGGTTGTGTATCTCGTAACTGCGCTGGTGAAGGTTAGTTCAGTGATTTGGCTAAATGCACTGTCATAATAATGATCTTTTCTCCTTAATGATATGAGTGCTTATCCTGTCTGTTTCCTTTTGCAGCTTGTTTGTCTTGCCACATTTCTTAACGTTTCTGAGAGTGACAACTTCAACCCTTATCAGGTACTTGTTTGGCAGGCGTTAATGGTAGCAGTCTTTGTTGATTTGAAATAATTCAGCCATATATACAACTGGTGGCCTCACTTAAACTGTGCCCCCGAGTAGTATAAGAAAATGCATTTCTCCCATTCTGAAAACAAGGCTACTACTTGTTTTTTAAACCTCCTAGGTGGAAAGATTAAGTTCTAATTTGCGATCTGCAATTGTGAGAAAAATATGCTTAATTGCAGTCATTCATAACCTTAGTTGAAAAGATTTAGTTCTGGAATTAGAATTCTGGATGGCTTGTTTAAAATGTCGTGGAAAACTTTTATACATTCACTTTCTCTGCTTTAATCAGCTAAATGTTCTTATGGTGGGGTGGAGTTCTGAGTAGTAGTGGGCTAGGACAGCATGTTAGTTTATATTCATCTGTTGACCTATTGAAATCTTAGGTTAATTTCTTTTTCTGCCTACTCGTTTCCATATTAGCTGTAATGATGTAATAATGATGTTCTATCTGAACTTCATCTGTAGATAATCAAGTTCTGATAAACCTTTATGTGCTATTCATATTAGGAATTGCTGAAAGCTTTGATCGGATGCATTGATTTCGCCGGGCTGTATTTTGCTTTGACACAGTTGACACACAGGAATATATCCCAAAATCACAAATTCCAAGCTGTTGGGCTTGGTGAGTGTTTCTCCCTGCCCCCTTTCCTTGGAAGTATTGCTAGAATAGAAACATGAACAACTGGTAGTGCATCAGTCTAAATTCTAGTACTAAATAAAAGGGAACAATAATTACACGGAAATAATGTTAATCCTGTTTCTTGAACCATTTCTGCATATTAAATCCTTCATTGTATGTTTCCCCAATATAGACTTGGTCATAAATGACATAGAAATGATACAATTGATGGCATATAAAGGAAATTTTAATGAAGCAACGTTTTTGAATCACATGAACGTTTTGTTCTTTCCAATAGTAGATTATCTATATCTACATACCATATCTGTTTTGCTGAAACAGTGTTTAATTCCTTTGTTTGAGTCTATGCAATGCAGCATCTGAATCTTATTTATAGAAGAAGAGTTTAACTTGTTATTCACTTTCATACTTGTGAACTTATGAACTATCCTTTATTAGAAGGGAGATGCGTTTTTGTCTGGCATTACTTTCACTACCCTTTTGAGATGTGCTAACGGATTGTCAATCTTAATATGACTGAAGGGAGTCTTTCATAGTACTAAGAATGACACTAAAATTCAATCACCTTTTCTGGAAACACTGTTCTCAAAGACTTGATTGCTACATCCCGAGCCTGTACAAATATAACCAATCATATAAGTTGATTGCTTCAGCAGACTACCTATTCTATGGGCTATCCTTTTCTTCCTGTTGGGTTGACATCCCTCTTCGAACATGTGCAGGCTGGGCCTTTGCAGATTCTGTGCTACACAGGCTAGCACCACTTTGGGTGGGCGCAAGGGGTCTGGAATTCACCTGGGACTACATTTTACAAGGCCTTGAAGCAAATGCTAATCTGGTATGTGGTCTTTCATTCATGCGAATTTGTACACCTACCAGGCTACCACATAAGAATTTTGATTCATCATAAAGGTTTCTCTTTACTTATTATGTAATTCTGCCATTGTTGGCAAATTCAGATGATTTCTATGAATTGACTCATTAATTCAGGTGTTGAGTATATCACTTGCTGCTCTAGGCTCTTTGATATGGCTTAGGAAGAACAAGCCCAAGACTTTGATCCCAATTATATACACATGTGCGGTGGTTTTGGCAACAATGCCATCTATCCTAAGGTATGGTTATGTGCTAGGGTTTTAATGACTCAAGTTAATGATACAGCTTATCAATTTTGGAAAAAATAATCTTAGCCCAAATAGTTTATCCAATTTAGTATGAGTGTGGCCACTTATTCTATACATGATTTTGCAGTTACTTGAGATGGAGCTTGGGATGGCACTTCCCCAAGATAGTAGGATTTGAGCTGTTCACTTCTTTGGTGATGGCTTTCATTAGCTGGCAACTATTTGCTGCATGCCAGAGACCATCAAACTGAAGAATTGTTGTCAAAACAAAGGAGTGGATAATATAGGTCATCCTCTAGCATCGTTATCGGGAGAAAAAAGGCCCCCGTTTTTATTAACCTTTTCATTGCCAGCTGTTGTATAACATTGGTTACTTGTTTTGGTTTTAGCACAAGTAGTTAGTTCTTGTAATGGAAGACCAATATTTATGGTTCTACTAATGTCCTTTTCTTCTGGGCAATTACATCTGAGAACAGTGTTACACACTTACACTTGCATTCCATGATACCATACATCCGTACATACATACAAAATGAAAGTCTATTACATGTCGATATTACTTTTGAATACTGGTTTACTATATACAAAATTAAACCAGCTTCATTTACAGAGTGGGGAGCAGGGCGAAATCATGCACCTTCTTCATTCACTGCACTGACATTTGGTGTTTCAGGGTGATCAGTGGATGTAGCTGGTTTAATAACCTCCTTGACATAGAAAATTTTGACATCTAGAACGAATGAATCCTCTGATGCACTCACAAGATTAAACAGGCATACGTCAAATTCTTGCAGGGAATTATCTGAGACAAACTTCCTCCAGCCATTACCAATACATTGATAACTAACATTTCGGCTGCAGTTACTTATAGCGTACCACGTCTTTTGGCCGAGACGGAGCTCCACTGATTGCCTCTTTGGTCGAAGAAACTTCCTTGCCCACTCGCGGGGAATTGTCTGCCATAAGCCAAAGTTACAACTGTCAAGTGTGAACTGTTAATAGCATTAAACATTGAGAACTGCTAAGCATTGGATATAAAAGATAACAGCTCTCAAACAGCTAAAGCATATAATTACCACATAGAAGCCTTTGAAGACATTTGATGCATTCATGACTGATATGAAACTGTTTTCTGATGAAGCTTCGACTGCCACTTGATACGCTCTCTCTTTCTCCTCATTGTTGATCACCCTTCCAAGAGATTTCGCCGGAACCAGGCCCACACATCTGGGAGGTCTACCCCCTAAAAGAAATATAGAATGCAAGGTAAGAGCAGAATGAATGAAACCAGGCATCTTTTTGCTACTGAACAGATAACTTGTAATGACCAAGACACTTACTCGCAGATCTCTTTCTACCTCGACCCCTTGCAATAGCTGGTGTTGGTCTGGTTGAAGTTGGTGGTTTCACGGAAGCAGCAGCAGTAGCTCTGGTTCGTCTATTCGCTTGAGGATATTCAGCAACATCACCTGAAGATTCATCATTGGTTTCTTCAGAAGTTTCATCTACTCTTCTCCTTTTTGGACGGCCAGGGCCACATCCTCTTCCAGCAAAGCTTTCACGTTTTTTGACGAAGTATGAAAACTCTTTCTCGCAAAAGCTTTCCTTGTCAAAGATCAAGACATCAAATCTGGAACTTCCGTTGTACTTGAAGAACAAGATATCATTTTCTTCCAGGTAATGAGCTTCAACGAACTCCTTCCAGCCACCACCTCTGAGAAGCAAGTTATGCCCTTTCGCAGTCAGATCGACATGCCATACACACCCACTCGGACCTCTCAAAATTACTGTTCCAGCTAACTTATCCCTTAGCTTTTTCGCGAATTTCTCTGGGATTTCCTGGAATTTTTTCCAAATTGCAGTTTAAGTATATACTGTACATTCCAGAGCAACCACATATAACACAACTGAAGTTCAATATCTAAGTCTGCTTTCCGATCAAACAGACAGTGATAGTCACTACACTTAAACTCATGATCAATACTGACAATACAGATGCTCTAGTCAACAACAACAACAATATTTCGAGGCAAGAAATCTTAACAGACTAATCAAATTAGCAAAATACAAATTGGGACTGCAGTAAAGAATATTTTCTTGGAATCAAAAGACTTAAAAAGGCACAAAACATAACATGCATGTTGAGTTACCTTAACAATTTTGATCCTAAAAGCCTAAAGATAGCATGAAAAGGTGATCTGATTGTAGAAAGCAATAGTTCTTGGCTCCAAAAGACTCAAAAGACACAGAATATAGCATGCATGTTGAATGACCTTAACAATTTTGATCCTTGACTACATAAGTTCCAGCAGAACATATCAAATTTTGAGAGAAATAAGTAAGAAGTAGAGATGGAGGTACTAACAAGGTGCTGATGGAATCTCCCAGATAGGACACGACAAAACTGCTGTGTTTTGAAGTGTGACCAGTACATGTATTCTTCCAAATTGCTTTCACCATCTCCCATTTTTCCTGCAAATCTTGTAACTTAATGTCAGAGAATATTACACAGAAGAAAGAATGGATGAGAGTAATGTGGTAATACTGATCTCACTTCACCTTTACCAGATCTGATTCTAGTGAAGTCTCAAGAAGTGACTAGTAAATTTGCCTGCACTTAGTGGGAGACAATTTATAGCACACATGCCTAGAAGAACGATATGAAGTGAGCAAACAATTACTTTTAGCTTAGGGACTAAATTTGTATCAGAAATTTTTATCAGGGACCTAATGTAATTCTCCTAGGGATTATTGATGTCTTCTTCTTTACCCTTGCATCATATTTCACATTAATCCTGAAAATATGCAATATTATGTTTTATACCCCATTTTTCCACTTCATCCACCTCAAAATTATTATGTAGCTTTTCCTTAATCAGTTCCCTCTCTCCCTCTCTCTCCGTCTCTCTGACCCTCTCTCATTCTCTCTCCCACAGGTTCGTCAATTCTTTCTCTCTTTCTGGAAACCCAATTTAGGAAATGTAAGTCAAAGAACAAGCACTCTCTTCTTAAAGCTAAGATTTTTATTGGGTTTTTACAGATGCACACAGATATGATGAGAAGGCCTCACTTTCTTCTGGGTTTTGATCCTTCTATTTGCTCCGACGAGCTGGTAACATTCGTCCCTTTCTCATTCCTGAATAAGTTTTTCTTGATGTGGGTTGCTCCAATGCGTGCATCTTTTAATCAAATTGATCTTCTTGATTTTGTGCTGATACACAAGTTAAGACTACCTTGATGATTTTGATTTTTGTGCTGATTTTTGGAGTCTTATTTTCCCCTTGTTTTGCTTCTTTGATTACTCATTTGAGGTTGTTTGTTACTTTGATTATGAGAGTACCTCAATTGCGCTAGCTCGATTTCTAAAGTAAGTAGGATCATAGTGATGAACTGATGACGATGATCATTTATGTTTTTGTGGGAAATAGGAATAAGCTATGCAATAGATAAAGATGAATGATCTAGCTATCTTCTGAGATTTTAGTAAACCATTCTGCAACCTGCTGTATCAAAGGTAAATATCTTTTTAGGTGAATTCCACAAAAATCGAATTAACTGCAATTAGCATAAAGTGACAAGATACTACCTTTGTTAATTGTTAGTATATATGGACATCTAGTTAGTTATATTCTATGGAAATTTACCTTTTGATTGCTGTTTGATTCGATTATTATGCACTCTTTAACACTGCAATGCTATCTTCTCAGAATATTCCATTTAACTTCCTAAAACACGTAGAAGGAAGTGCGCCGGGCACATCTGTTTTAGTTGGTCCGAGTGGGATTATTTGGCATGTTGACTTGATTCTGGTTGACGGCGGTTTATGCTTTAATGAAGGATGGCCAACATTTGTTGGCGATCACTTTCTTGAACTGGGGGATTCTTTAGTTTTTAGGTATGATGGAGATTTGCAGTTCTCCGTGCAGATATTTGACCAGACTATGTGTGAGAAGGAAACTGCCTTCACTGCTGAAAGCAGTCAAATTTTAAGCAAGTTTGGGGTTAATATCATGAAGAGAAGAGATAGGGAAGAATTTGATGGTGACATTGTTGTGAGTGCTCTGAAGAAAATGAAATTCACCCAGATGTGTTGTGAGATCCCAAATCATGAAGACAATAAGAACATGGTTGATGACGATGCATGTGTGCATGAAGTTAATGGAAATGGGGACTTGAGCAATGCTGTCACTGTTGCTACTCCTCTCTCAGTGGTTCCGCATGTTGTTTTAGGTATTATTGCAGTCACATGCTAGAAGTTTTGTTAGCTCATGTCAGTCTTTTCCTTAGTCTTGCTGCTCTAAAATTAAATGCTCATACATCGGAGTTTGAATATAGCTTCTGTTTGTGCTGTGAAATGTGGCTGATTTTCAGCTCACAATGATTTGCAGAAAATATACCTTATTTTTGTTGCTAAAACTAAGACCAATGGCAAATTCTTTACATATTTGTCGCTGGTCTACGCCATATATGGTTTGTTTGCAGCGCCAGAAAGATTTTCTGTTTTCTTTTTCGGGATGCTTACAAATTACGACAAATGCATAATATCAATTTTCATGGCAGATCCTTCTATCCGGAATACGATAACCATCAAGCGCGATATTTTCTTGTCGCCCTCAGAAGCAGAAAAGGTTGCCCAAGCGTTTTCTTCATCTTTCCCCACCTTTATAAAAGTTATGAAAAAATTCAACATAAGTGGTTCTTACACTCTGGTAAGTAGTTGCATCTTAAGTTTTATCATGTATTACTGTTGGAAGTGTTTTCTTATCTAGGAGGGAACTGTAAAAGTAGTTCAATTATAATGTAGGTGTGTTATCTCGATAATAAAAGGAAAAATAACTTTTTGGTTTCACTTCACGAGTTGTATTAATAAATAACAACTCAACTTGAGTCAATAAGTTGACGGATTTCTTCAATTTAGTCACCACCTTAATTAACACTGTGAATAGGCTTAATTGATATTGGAAAAATCGCTTTATTGATGATGAGATTTTATTATTAGTGTTTGTAAATCTGTTGATGTGGTAATTAATAAATCTTAAATCTTGTCAAAATGAGCTCTGAACTCTCGACATGTGTAACTTGAATACCTCAATTTGGTGATGCTTTCTCTCAGTGCAACATGTTTATATTACCACAGACCCTTGGCATCATGTTACTTAAGTTATGAATGTTAATTTTCTACATTTAAACTTTTAAGTATTGAAATGTACCCTCTAAGTATTTGTAGCTTGATCTCTCTACCATTAACACACAGCCATTTGTATTTGATATCTTGCTGATCCTTTTTTCCCCCTTCCCCTGCAGAACATTCCTTACCAGTTTGCAATGGCTTACCTCCCCAATTGCAAGCTAAAGATTGTGCTTTGTAATTTGAAAGGAGAAAGTTGGACAGTGAATTCTATTCCCACCACAAAAGTGCAAACATCACATACTCTCTGTGGAGGGTGGTTAAGTTTTGTCCGCGATAACAGTATTGATGTTGGCGACATTTGCATTTTTGAGCTAGTGTGCAAATTTGAATTGCGTGTGCGAATTCTTAGAGTGAGGAAGGAAACTACTGATGGCCATGCTGGTGAGGCTGCTCAAGGAGACAAAATTATTGGTTCTCCAGCAACATCAAGTAAAACATCCGGCAAACCAAAGAAAGTAACTGAACACGGTCCTACTATTAGAGAATATTCTGTTTCCTATCAACAAGATAATTACGTCATAGAATCAGGTAAACAGTTATCATTTTTTAGCAAAATCCATCAATGTTTTTTCCTTTCATGAGAATACTTGTCCTTGGCTAGAACTGTATTGATATCTTGGGAATTTGAACAGAGACTGATAAAAGCCCAAGTTCGATTGACAAGCACGGTGCTCAGACTAAAGGTTGTATGTCAATGAAGTCAGCACCGGAAGAGAAAATGGCTGCTCAATATTTTGTTTCAAAATTTCCATATTTTGTGAGAATTATGAAACCGTTCAACATCAGTGGTTCATTCACTCTTGTGAGCCTCTCTCAATCAGCTTGTTCCTTTCATCATTTTTTATTCACATTCTGGTCTCTGCTCATCTGATATTTTGGCCGTTTGAGATGGTTTAGGACTTTAACCAGATAATCAAGTGTTAGCTCTTAAAGCTTGTTGAGTCCATGTAAGTACGCAACGTGTAGATTTGCATGTTGTATGTAACATAAAAATTAGGGTCACATACATTAGACATGGGAAGAAGCATTATGGAAACTTGTGTTTGTCCGTGCTCATCACCCTGCGCGTCTGGGATCCCAGTGCTTTAGCTTCCTTTATTCTAATGCCGATGTGCATTTATTTTATTACACATACGCAGGCAACTGCTACTACCAGTTACTGACGATTTCCTGATTTTGGTTATACAGAAAGTGCCTTACCAGTTTTCAATGGAGCACCTGCCTAAGTGCAAAACAGAAATCGTTCTTCGTAATGTAAATGGACAATGCTGGACTGTGAATTCTGTCCCCACTACAAAGGTGCAAACGTTGCATACTTTGTGCGGAGGATGGATGGCCTTTGTCCGAGATAACAACATCAAGATGGGTGACATTTGCATCTTTGAGCTCATTGGAAAATGTGAGTTGCGTGTTCATGTATGTGGAATAGGGAAGACGGGTTTAGATTTTTACAACACAACGAAGAAGCTTCCTGCAGTGCAATGAAACTTCAAGGTAAAGTTGATAACTCGATATGTTGAAGTAAGTTATATGGCATGCTTGACATCGGTGAGTTTAGGAAATCCACTTTTCCGATCATGCCTTCATTCATATGGTTGAAGTGAAAGAGATGACAATCTTCCCTATGATCTTGAATTGTAATGTGATCGAGATCAAGGGTTTTATTGTTTCACAGGTGGCTGCGATACTAAGCTCATGTATCTAGCAAGGTTCAAATTTTGTATCAAGAGGAGTTGAGAGTTACAACTCAGTAAATCTGTAACCATTGAAATGTTTCCTTAGTCCAAAAAAAGAAAAAAGTTGCCCCAGAGTTTGAAATGTCTCATCCACTGTTTGAGGGTGAGATACTGAGATGCCTCACATTCATTTAAAGGGTAGGATGAATAAATAATAGCAGTTGGGTATGAGAAGTCTGAGATGAAATGGGGAGAATGGGTGAGGTAGTGAATAATGTAGGAAAGTTAAAGAAGAAAATGAGAAAGTTGGAATTGAGACGGCAAAAACACAAACTGCTTATCTACTCTTTAATTTTGCCCGTTGAATCGGAGAACTGACCGCACCATTCACCATTCTCTTCCTGTGCCCCAGAACCGTCGAGCATAGCATCAACAAATCTAGTTGTGTGGCTCTACACGAGTCTTGAGAATTGATTACATGATCCATTATTGTTTAAGATAAGGAAATTCTGTGATAAAAAAATGAATATATAAATATATTGCTGGATTTAGGTGTGGAGTCAAGATTTTAAGTTTGGGAGAGAAATTATACATATGAGTTTATTTACGAGGTTAGGGTGGCGAACACCCGACTATATGCCACGTCGGGTAAAGATGGGTGTATAACCAATCATCATGCCAAACACGGGTGTATAATCAATCATCACTCCCATCCATCCCATGTAATTGGTCATCATTATCTTGGTATCATCTTTCGTTTGTCATCATTGAAGATTAACGCATGCTAAGTTTAATTACAAACAAACAGAGTGGATAATTTAAAAGACTGAGAGAACAGAGCATTGCAAAATCCAAACATGCTTTTTCCAATGGACATGTATGATCACGTGAATATCCCAATTTCAACTTTCAATAATAGATACATCAATTTCAGTGAAGTTTCAACTTTTATGACTAATAATACCCAAAGTTGATTTTGTGCTGTGAATATTGACAAATGAAAAAATCCAAAAATAAAAGGTAGTAATTTGCTGAACACTTGTGGATTCTTTCCTATTTAAGGAGCTACTGCCGTTTGTTTTGTTTTGTTTTTTTTCATCTGCTGAGTTTCCAGAAATGAAAATGGATGCAATTTTGAGTTTTGAACAATTGCCATTGACGACTTTGATCGTTACAGTGATCACTTTGAGTGTGTTTAGTTTATGGTTTCTCAGAAGAATTGGAAATGGTGTTCGTAAAGCTAATCCAACTTCTGATCTTCCTTCTCCACCAGGTACTCTGTTTCCATTCTTGTCGGTTTTTTATCATGTACTAAAATTATTTATTGAGGTGTGTTTCAGATGGATATAGCTTTACTAATATCAGTCTTATCAACTTTTAAATAGAAGGAAAACGGAGCTAGAAATAAAATTGCTAAAGCAGGTCTTGGAAACAGGGGATTTTTTGGCCTAATTGCAGCTCTTTCTTTTGTTGTTTCTCGAGATTTTGTAAGATTGTTAATTGGTTTAGAGCCTAGAAGAATTTATATTGTATGCAAATGTGGTGTTAATAGAATAATAGCCAAGTGTGTATGGTGTCTTGTATAAGAAAGTACTGGTAGTTGAATGCAGAGATACCAGGGCTACCGGTGATCGGGAATCTGCTGCAGCTGAAGGAGAAGAGACCCCACAAGACGTTTACCCGATGGGCTGAGAAGTACGGTCCAATTTACTCGATTCGAACTGGCTCGAATAGGCTTGTTATACTCAATTCAAGCGATGTCGCGAAGGAGGTGAGTGCAATTCGCATATTGTGAATTACAGAACTTGTTCCAAAGGTCTTGTTAACATTTATCTGTGTAATATCAATTTTTTATGTTATTTTCGCCTCATTTTGATTAAGAATTTGACCTTTAGCTGTAATTGGCCCCGGAATATTCCTGTTTATCTTGAATGTACTCAATTGAGTTCTACTCTTAACTGTATGGGAGGGGGGAAGCCATATGGAACTTATTTAACTAACCTGATCCATCAATGGTTAATTGACTTTGTAAACTGACTTTTGAAGGTTGGAATTGTCTGCTGAGGGCTAACTCAGTTCCAAAACCGCGTTTCTATTCTTCCAGAGTCATCTCCCATAATTGCAGGCTAGATAGTTGATATGTCAAACTCAATAGGCTTGGGCTCTTGTCATGTCATAAAATTATGCTATTGTCTTGGACACTCTACATTAGGTGATCCTGAGTTACAGACCTTATAACTAATATGATTTGCTTCCGTGGGCATATTATAG
This sequence comes from Plantago elongata, assembly GCA_036897095.1. NCBI lineage: Eukaryota > Viridiplantae > Streptophyta > Magnoliopsida > Lamiales > Plantaginaceae > Plantago > Plantago elongata. The sequence goes on along the minus strand of JAYMSP010000945.1, from coordinate 18,347 downwards.
GCTATGGTGACAAGATTCTCGTCCATCTCAACTAGAAAGCTATCTAACGCAATCCAGATCCTGACTGATGATAAGAAGATAGTTGCAATGACGGATTATGGGGAATTTCACAAGACAGTGAAAAAGCATTTACTCACAAGTACTCTTGGACCAAGTGCTCAGGTGGTGATATTTCCACCCAAACTGCGTCTTTTTGTTTCATATACTAAATTCTTCCACATATAATGATATAATCAAATTTGGCTAACTGTACTTCCCTTATTATAATAGAAGCGGCATCATTCTCTCAGGGATGTGTTGATTGAGAGTGTCTCGAAGCAACTGCATGCTTGTTTGGAAGAGGATCCTCTTGGAGCTGTGAATCTCAGGAAAATATTCCAGTCTGAGCTTTTTGGGTTGGCCATGAAACAGGTAAATTTACTAGGTTGAATTGAGGACCATATATCTGAAACTTGACTATGTCATGGAATCTTGAACTTGTTTCCAGGCCCTTGGAGATGACGTGAAGTCTGTTTACGTCGAAGAATTTGGACGTACTGTCTCAAAAGATGATATGTTGCAAATTTTGGTGATCAATCCAATGAAAGGTGCCATTGAGGTGGACTGGAGAGATTTTTTTCCGTATCTAAGATGGATTCCTAACAAAAGCTTTGAAAATAATATCCGACAAATGTTTTCTGAAAGGCAAGCAGTGATGTCTGCACTCATTAAAGAACAGAAAAAACGGATTTCTCGTGGAGAGGTATGTAATGTCTGCCTAACAATAATTCTAGTGGCTAAAAGCTTATAACACGGTGCGTACTGATATTTGATCAACTTTTGCATCAGGAAATGAATTGCTACCTCGATTACCTGTTATCTGAAGCAAAAACTTTGTCTGAACAACAAATTTTGATGCTGGTTTGGGAAGCTATAATCGAATCATCCGACACTACATTGGTGACAACAGAATGGGCCATGTATGAACTTGCCAAAGATCCAGAGAAACAGGTTAACTGTTGCTCTCCATATTCCTATCTACATAGATATTATTCATCATACTTTTAATCTTACAGTGGAAATGAATTTACTTATATTTGTATTGATAAATTAGGATCGTTTATATGAGGAAATTCAAAATATATGTGGAAATGACGAGATTACCGAGGAAAAGCTAAGTGAACTTCCCTATTTATCAGCTGTTTTTCATGAAACTCTGAGAAAGTATAGCCCTGCTCCAGTAGTTCCTCTAAGATATGTTCACGAAGACACTCAACTTGGAGGGTATCACATTCCAGCTGGAACTGAGGTAATCAGGCATAAAATAGACTTGTGTGTTCTTGTTCTATTTCCACTTATCTTAATGTTTCATCGTGGTAAAATATGTACACACGGAGCCAAGTACGGAAGTTCAGAGTATTGCTACCTAGACCAGGACTCTTTAGTGCTTACAGGTGTAATTCATCCACAGTACACAAAAGTGCTGGTGCAATTGCATCAAGATTGAGTAACATATAGACAAATTTTCATTGCCCTTTTATGTGTTTACTCTAGACTTGATTTATAGTTCTACAGGGAAATCTGCACTTAAATGTGGTTGTTCATGCAGATTGTGATAAATATATTCGGGTGTAACATGGACAAAAAAGTGTGGGATAATCCCGAGGACTGGAAACCAGAGAGGTTTCTTGATGATAAATATGAGGCAATGGATATGCATAAGACCATGGCGTTTGGAGCTGGGAAAAGAGTGTGTGCAGGGTCTCTCCAAGCTATGCTATTATCTTGCACCACGATAGGTCGATTAGTTCAAGAGTTTCAGTGGAGACTGAAGGAAGGAGAAGAAGAAAACATCGACACTCTAGGGCTTACAACGCACAAACTTCATCCAATGCAAGCCATTCTAAAGGCAAGAACTTGAATTCTAGAGCAGTCTTAAAGCAAGAACTAACTCAGGTGAAACACAATAAATGCGACATTTGAAGCTTCTTGTACTTGAAATGTTTCAGAAATACTTACAACTTCAGCTGTGGACTTGTACCATACTCTTCTGTTATATTATGAAATGATATTCGGGATTTAGACTGTGTATGATTGTGCTGGTATGCTGTTAATATTTATTATTTATAGTGAGTTGCAGTTAGGCTTTTAAAACGGGTGCTATGCAGCAGACCTGCCTCCCAACAATTATTCATTTTCATCAGACCTGCTTCTTCATCCAACAATCAGACCTGCATCTGAAATTGCAGCCACACAGCAATTATTCATTTTCATGAGTTTACTCGCTGCTCTATGCTTTAGGTGCCCATTGAGCACCATAATGTTCCAAGCAACAGTGTTGAAATTTTCATATTGACCATGTCTGTATATAGGGCTTCCCTGGTTCTCTCAGATAGATTATGTGACCACTTCTTTTCTTTTTCCTTTTTATATTTATATTTGAATACAACTAGAGGATAATTATGGTTCCCCACCTACCGTGACAGCGTGACTCGAACAACTAACTTATTGGTTGGAGGGAAAGTTGTCTTTTATCAACTGAGCTGCTCTCTTTGTATCATATTTGCTTTGCCTTTCTTATTCTTATTGTTCCCAGGTGTAATCAACTTATTAGAGACATCTTCATGGAGACCATCCATATCATGTTCTATGCGGTTGTCAGTAGACTTTTAGCTCTCCTCACCCCTGCTGTACTTGTATAAGCAGAAATGAATCTCCATTCTTTAGCAGCCTCTTCTTTCATAGTCAAACTCTTTGTTCAATTATATATGAACTCATATTAATCCTGCATTGCTACAGTAATCACTCTAATATTAATAAAGGCTCCTCGGATGATTTCGATTTGGCCATAAATGAGGGAAGGTATAACACTGGACATCAGTTTTTTTGCACTCAGTTCTTTTGTTCCCCAATAGAACTTCTTGCCTAACACTGAACATCATTCATATTATCCAGATATATCAAATATTGTCACAGTTTCCGTCTCAGAGTCATGGTGGATGCAACTATGACCTTTGGACAATTGCAACTCACGACTTTGATAGTCTCCGTGATTGCTATGAGTGTATGGTATTTCAGAAGAACTGCCAATGGTGTTCATAAAGCTAACTCAGCCTATGGCACTCTGCCTTTGCCACCAGGTACTCCCTTTTCAACCCTATCAATTTGTATTTTGGAATTCTTAACTGATCACTGATGTATGTTTTATTTATAGCCTTTCTAGCACAGACCAATTTCTAATAGAAAGAAAAATTAGTGCATGTTTATGAGAATCACTGGTTGGTTGAATACAGAGATACCGGGGCTACCGGTGATCGGAAATCTGCTGCAGCTGAAAGAGAAGAAACCACATAAGACATTTACCAGATGGGCTAATAAGTATGGTCCCATTTACTCGATTAGAACTGGCTCAAATAGAGTAGTTATCCTCAATTCGAACGATGTTGCAAAGGAAGTGAGTGCAGCTCTTTTTCGTAATAATTTATCGTTTGTTTGCTAAGTTTATGTGAAAAATCGTTTAGTTTCTGTCTCTACGGTATGCTTGAGTCCTTATCATGTACGTTCAGAACTAGTTCTGAAGGTTTGTAGGTAGGAAGCAGTCATGTGGCATTAGAGCTGATAAATATCCAATTTACAGGATTGCTTTCCTCTTTAGCTGTAAAGTCCTCAACAGTTTTGTGATTCTCTTTCTGAAATGCAGGGTAGATCGTAAATAGTTGATATGATTGCTATTCTCAAATTCATAAGCTTTGTGGTCTTGATATGTATTCTCTCGGATACTGTAATGTTCGCTTTCTGATCATCTATTAAATCAGTGTTAGCTATCCTGAATAGGTCTGCTTAAAAGTTATTAAGATTGCTCTCCCGCGCGTTTTATAGGCTATGGTGACAAGATTTCGCATCCATCTCAACTAGAAAGCTACCCCATGCAATCAAGATAATTACTGATGATAAGAAAATAGTTACAATGACTGATTATGGCGAATTTCACAACACAGTGAAAAGGCACTTACACAAAAGTACTCTAGGACCAAATGCTCAGGTGCAACGTTTACCCTCTCAACCAGAGTCTTTTTATTTCAAACAGATTTGATTAACCCTACTTCTCTTATTGTACTAGAAACAGCATCGTTCTCTCAGGGATACTTTAGTTACAACTGTATCAACAAAATCACATGCTTGTCTGGAAGAGGATCCTCTCCGAGCTGTGAATCTTAGGAAAATATTCGAGCCTGAGCTTTTCGGGTTGACAATGAAAGAGGTAAATTCACTAGTTTACTTTAATTGATGATGCAACTTGGATAAAAATTGAGAATAATGGAATCTTTAACTTGTTTCTAGGCTCTTGGAAGTGATGTGGAGTCTATATGTAGAGAACTTGGAACTACTGTGTCAAAAGATGATATGTTGCAAATTTTGGTTATCAACCAAATGAAAGGTGTCATTGAGGTGGTCTGGAGAGATTTCTTTCTGATTCTAAGATGGATTCGTAACAAAAGCTTCGAAAATTATGTCCTAAAATATTGCTTCAGAAAGGCAAGCAGTGATGTCTGCTCTCATTCGAGAGCAGAAGAAACGGATTTCTCGTGGAGAGGTATGCATACTCTGCCCAACAACAATTTCAGTGGTATTAACACTTGTATGTAATGAGACCGGATCGACTTTCCAATCAGGAAGCAAATTGCCACCTGGATTACCTGTTATCTAATTCAAAAACATTGACTGAACAACAAAAGTTGATGCTGGTTTGGGAAATCATAGTCAAATCATCAGATACTACTCTAGTGACAACAGAATGGGCCATGTATGAACTTGCCAAAGATCCTCAAAAACAGGTTGAGTATTGTTCTTTTTGCTCTTTCTGTATCAATTACCCTGTTAACCTTATCAGTTGAAATGATGACACCTTTTCTGTGTTAATGATATAGGATCGCTTGTATCGCGATATTCAAAATATTTGTGGAAAAGAGAAAATTACTGAGGAAAAGTTGAGTGAACTTCCCTACTTAACCTCTGTGTTTCATGAAAATCTGAGAAAATATAGTCCTGCTCCAATAATTCCACTAAGATTTGTTCATGAAGACACTCAACTGGGAGGGTACCATATTCCAGCTGGAACTGAGGTAATCAACTCCCAATAGACTTGTGTTTGGTCTCGTTACTATTTTTGTTCTTAAGGTTTCATATTGTGGGAGTTCTTAAAACATCCCAAAAGAATACAAAAACCGGAGTCAAGTGAAATGCAAGCTAGGATTGTTATCTTGGCCTGTTCTGTTAGACCTTGCATTATCAACATTACAACATTGTTACTGAAATTGCATCATGATTTAAACACTGTATGTCTGTGTTTTATAGTAAAATCTAAATTAAGGTAATAGTTCTGTGAAATCTGCACTTAATGAGAATTTCCATGCAGATTGCGATAAATATATTCGGGTGTAACATGGACAAAAAAGTATGGGAGAATCCCAAGGAGTGGAAACCAGAGAGATTTCTTGATGATAAATATGAGGCGAATGACATGTATAAGACTATGGCGTTCGGAGCTGGGAAAAGAGTGTGTGCAGGGTCTCTCCAAGCAATGTTGATCTCCTGCACCACGATAGGTCGATTAGTTCAAGAGTTTGAGTGGAGACTAAAGGAAGGAGAAGAAGAGAACATCGATACTGTGGGACTTACGACACACAAACTTCATCCGATGAAGCGATTCTCAAGGCAAGAATTTGAAATCTAGAGCAGCTTTTTGTTTGATCAGGTGAAATACATAGGATGAAAAAGTTGAAGTTTCTTCTTTGTGTTTGAAATGTTTATTTTACAACTACGCGCTTGCGGCCCAACCGATTAAGGGGCCAATAATTACACCAAGTCGCTAATAGATCGTTGCTTTACAATTCATTACTGAATAATTGTGAGTGGATACTATATTTGGAAACAACTACGCGCATACTGTGGGGTTCGAACCTATACATGGACTTGTAATCGACGGTTTTGGTTAGACAAACCGGTAGGTACGTTCAGTTGAAACTACGGACCATCATCGAAATCGTTGTTACGATTTCGGTTCGGCCTTTAAATCTTTTTTTATTTAGAAACGATAAAAGTCTTTTATAACGACTGACTACTAATCTATTGAGTCCTGATTTCCAACCTATTGGGCTAGCGTGTGTACTATACAATTCTGTGGATGATATCTTGGTCACAATGTACCAACACATGACCTTTATCATCACTCATGTGTGAACCAACCATCATAATATTGTTGTAGATCAATCAAGCATAACACTAATTCTTACTCATGAATTCCCTGAAAATAAGTTGTACCTTGTTAGTATGAGTAACGTTCTCAATCCATTTAAGCTCTTTAAACCGTAACTTGTAAGTTTGTATGATGCCCTTGTTGCACCTTGGTTTGGACTTCCACCCTACTGTACCAACAACATGAACTTTATCTCGAACTTTGACCTCTACTCGTACGCGAACCTGAAAACTTCTTCAATAGTAATTTATTCTAGAATTGAAACATAGAAAATACGTACCTTTATAATTTTTATTAATGGATTCACGAAAATAAAGTTGCATGTGAGTCGACTTTGATAACAATATGGCTTGTCGGAGAATCTGACTAGTAAATTCTATGTTAAATGGCAACTTAAGGTTATACCATGCATTTTAGATCAAATTTTATAAAATACCGTATATTAATTACTCTTTGAGAGATAATAAACATGAAACGTGATATGTTTGATATACATACGTTACTAAACATTTAAATTTTACGTTAATATCGGTTTTGGATGCAAACCAACGAAGCCCTTGTAAATTTCTTTCTTTTCCACTGGCTCCAAGTCTGTAACGTGGTGCAGTACGTGATTGTATGATGAAGTTAATGTGAATGCCAACTACACTACAGTCTATAGTTTCCCAGCTAAGTTGAGGGCTTAACAATAACAATAATCAGAACAAACGCGGTTCCAAAACTGTCTGAAAGTTATCACATTTAACTCGTAATCGATTGCCAGTCATGCATACTACTCAAGTCCGCGTTAAATCTTATCTTACTACAACAACATAATCTATAGTTTCAAAATTAATTGCTTGCTAATGAAGTCTTAATCAATATAAACAAAACACAAAACCTCAAGAAATCAATTTTTGAAAGTGATAATTAATTGGAACGCAAGCAGTTTAATCCCACAATCCCACTTGTCCAGCTCCAAATTTTCAGTTTTCTTGTTGGCATCATCATCAGCCGACTCAAGTCACTTTCCAACTTTTCTTGCTCTCTTTAACAACTTAATCATCATCTTTACATTTAATAAACTACCAACGACGTTGCTAATCATCGTAAAATATCTTTTTTAAGTCGTATTAATGTCATTGTACATCAAATCTTCATTTCCAGATAGTCATCCGAATTAACTAATGTGGGTTACATACAAATTATAGTCACCATTTCTAATTAGCTTGCCCTGGATAGTATATATATATATATATGTGTGTGCACTCCAAATAGAATGATAAGTCAATAATATTGAACACTCAAATTAACGCAATATTCTCTAGCTTCATAAACCTTGCTAGCTAATATGGGCATCGTAGACAATTTTTCTGATGTATTTTCAGTTACGAGTACAAGAAAGAGCAAACGGAAGCCGTTCACGGTAATTCATTTATCGTCATTAATATAATTTTTTACTACATTTGAGTTACAATTTTGTTCTTACATCCAGGACGTTTTTCTTTTGAAACGATAAAAAATACATTAATACTTTTAAGAGTATACAAGAGCATAAAGAATGCTCGAAACTCAAAGTCACAAATTACATCTACGTCCTTTATCACTATTCCAAACCAATATACAAATAAACAAAATTTCTCTATTTTAGGTCATTTGTATTTCTTTCAGACCAAGTTGTTCCAAAGAAACAGTTCAGTCTATCCATCAAGATGTTCACTCCCTCTTTTCAAAATTTGTTCGAGAGATTTCAAGTTCATGACATTTAAGTGCAACTCAATTTATAAGATACTTTCCTTCCAACTAGTATAGCTCGGGTCGTCAGGAGTTCGAGTCACATTTATTGTTAAACAAAACAAAAAAACTTTGGTGATTACCATCGTTCGTAATCCACAAAAGTGATCCCTCCTTTAGGAAACAATGTTGGCCAAAATCTTGTTGATGGGCTAAGTAGCACTCTTGGTCTTCTCGTACTATATATTGAGTATCGATTCGTCTCCCCTCTTTTAAACAGATGATTTTTGTCAAGAAATGTCATGTTCTTTGTGAATGAATGAAAAGAGAAAACGCTTGATTTTAAAAACTAAGATTGTCTTTCATAAAATCACTAGATATCCGATTTGATATCTCAGAGTGAATCATACTTTAACTAGGCATAGTTAAAATTAATATCCATGCATTACCTTGATGCAGACGGTAGAAATCAAGGTGAAAATGGACTGCGACGGATGCGAACGGAGAGTAAAAAATGCTGTTTCATCCATCAAAGGTTGGTGAAATTTGCTCAAGTTTACTTTCGCTTATAAATTTGTTACTTGGTTTTTAATTACTAACTCACCGCATATGTAGTATTAAACTTAATTTTAATTAGGATATTCATATGTAACACGGACACTTCGTCATTAACATGACATAGCAGGACTTTTATGAATTGTAGATATATATCGTCATAGGATTACTTCAAGTTGAGGCTAAACTTAAAATTACACTGAAGCAAATTTTACATCTATTATTGATGTGCTTATCCTACCTAATTAACTCTAAATAATCCAATCCATCTCAATTAAGTTGATGATCAGTAAACTATTTACGTATTAATTTAATTTAGTTTAGCTCACGTTACTTAATTTCAGGAGCTAGATCAGTGGATGTGGACAGAAAGCTCAGCAAAGTAACAGTGGAGGGAAATGTAGAACCAAACAAGGTCCTAAAGAAAGTGAAGAGGACAGGCAAGAAAGCCGAATTTTGGCCATATGTTGAATACAATTTGACATACTATCCTTACGCGCCACAAGCTTACGACAAGAAAGCACCGCCAGGCTTTGTCAGGGACGTCGATCAGGCGTATCAGACCTCGAACGACCCTATGGAGATGTACTCCGACGTTTTCAATGATGAAAATGTTAACGCATGTTCCGTAATGTGATCAATGTGATTTGTGAGGTGTATATACAGTTAAAACTATAGCTAGCTATGGATACTATACTCTTTTTTTCTTCATTTCTTTCGTGAGAGTTACCTCGCCTGATTGAATTTTTCATAGACATACACATAATGTACCAAATCAAATTTTGTGAGGTGTTGATTACCAGTTTTTTTATGATTACCTCTCTGTTACGCCTGGTGAATTAGAGGTATGATAAGTATAACATGTATTTTGCGGATTACATATATGTATTAAACTTTTTATAAATAATAGTTATTACCTATTAACACAAATAATAAATAAAAAAGTAAGAATGAATAATTTATAATAAAAAAGCAACAACATGCGTAATAATAAAGTACATAACAATAAGAAAAGAAATAATTAAAGTTTGTAAAAGAAAAAAAAGGGAAGGAAAAAAAAGTACGAAGACTTCGAATTCTGGCACATATGACAAACCACACACTACATACAAAGTATTGAAAATGATGGTTAATTACCGAGTTATAATACTTATATACTAACTAATATAAAAAAAACGAAGATGTGAACAAAAGTTTATATACCTTAGAGATTTTTAAAAATCTTCTTATAAACAACATTTGTCGTCATGCCAGTTGGGTTTACTTCTTCATCCAATGCTAATACCTTCAGTCCCTTCATGCTCATCACACAGAAAAATGCCATATATAACTGACCATGACTGAAGACAGACTTTGGAAGTAGTGATTATCATTAACTCTTATTGATCGTCATTGCATATCATACTGATGTAGGAAACTGTCTCATTTGAAATTGAAGTTGGAAACTTAATCAAGCTGATAGACTCACCCCACCAAGTACACAAAAATATTATTCTATAAATGCAATTTTACATGCTACTATTGGTGTTTTCCACAACCTACTCCCTCGAGTTCGTTATGGATGAAGAAGATAGAGAGAAGATAGAAGAGAGATTTCCTGCCTAAAGAGTATTTGACATACCCTACGGTCCGTTATGGAGATCTAGAATGTACAAAGAAGATTGAATACAATTTACCCTCCTAGTGACTATCTGTTGATACCCTCCCCCCTCCCCCCGGGGTCCCGCTTTATGGTGATCAAGGAAGTAAAGAGAAGATCGAAGAGAGCTTACTCGCTTACAAAGTATCTGCCAAACCCCCCAACCCCTTTGGCTTGTCATGGAGATCAATAAAGTACATAAAAGATTGAAGACAATTCCTTCCTAGAGAGTATCAGTTGATCCAATTTATTAAATAAGTGTTCTAAAAGGCAATGAAAAAATTTAAAGCTATTGAACCTATCTAACATCATGGGTCAAAGTATGATCCAATTTATTACAAAGTCTGTAAACATAATTAAAATTAAAAGCATGGAAAAGTCTTTATAGCAATCAAATTTCTTGACTATTGACACCTAATGCAGAGATGGGTGGTGCTGTAATTGACAAATAATTCTCAAAATCACATTCTTTCAATATTAAAAAGTGCCTAAATCTCAATTATGCAACGAATAAAATTGCACATGCGCAATCAATGATTTAGCCATCGTTAGAATCATGTATATCAGGAATTATACTTCTCTTCCATCCAAAAACAACACCAAAATTGTTTCGCCAACGTCACCGAATTTACTCCGGCTGGTCAATGAATTGATGCATCAAAATTCATCTTAATACTATCCCATGAAAAGTATTATGAAGGTCACATTAAAAAATCTATTGTGAATCCATGTGTCTGCGAATATAGACACCGATAAATTGAGTAGACTGAAAGGATCATATCCGCTTTTTTTTTTTGATTATACCAAATGATCCAACTTCCAAATGAGCAAACGAAAAACTCAAATGCATATGTTGACACCACCTGCATAAATTATGTTGTTGTGTTGCTTTCTTTAATTAGGAGTGTTTGTTTTTCCCTTTTAATTGTGTTGTGTCTATTTGAATTTCAGAGAATTAAAATTCAATTTCTTATTTTGCGTTTCATTTTTCTATTTTTATTTTGTATTTTATTTTCATTTTCGATTTATAATATCAAAATTATGACTAACACGTGTGTTGGCAACGATTTGACGAATTTGACAACTTATGGTGAATTTGACGAATGCCACCTAAGCAAAATTTGTTCAGATGGTCAAAAGGTCCTTCTCAAGCCATGACGAAATAAATAGTAGGATCAATTATCATAGAGTGTCCAAACATAGTGCTACGTGAGCTATTACTCTCAAACTTAAGGACCAATGCCTTTCTTCAAATTAATTAGGGACTGATTGTGATGGAATTTGAGTAGACTTTTTCAACTGAAATTAAATTTTTTAATGTAAAAAATGTTCGATTTAAATGGAAAGATGACCACTCCAGTGGTATAACAAACAGCCACTTGGTTTGGTCACTAGTTGACTCAAGCCTTCCAACTTGCTTTGGTCACTTTAATTTAATTCACTATCCTACCAGTGTTGCTATGCCAATTCTTGTTTAAAACTCAATCTTTCATAGTCATGCATGGAAAATTGTTGTTAAAGCCCTTTCAATTCGTCATGGAAATTAACTTGTAGTTGTAGGAGTATATATTATACACACAGACAAGCGGAAAATGAAAGAAACCATATACCAAAAATCAACTTTTAAGCAAACCTCTGCTCTGAATCTCTAGCCCCAAAAACAACAGCTAACACGGTGCTAGCTAGGGCAGCCATGGGTTTGATAGACCACATCTCAGATGTATTTTTGATTTCATGCAGCCGAAAAGGAAAAGTTAAGGTGATGCAGGTATGATCATATTCATATACTGATTGATACTGTAGTTCTTTTAAACTCATCATCAATCGGGCTCATACGATACAATAGCTAGTATAGTAAAATCGGATTATGATGCAGACGGTTGAAATTTTGGTGAAAATGGACTGTGAAGGGTGCGAAAGGAAAGTAAGAAATGCCGTCTCCTCTATCAAAGGTTCGTTCCGTGCTTAATTTCATTAATTCTGGAAAAAGATCTGATTTCTTAAATGTTTGAAAAAATCATATTTCTTTAATCAACTGGTTGACATGCTCATATAAATTACACTGGTGTGTATTGTCCTTCCTATTGTATAGAAAATTTGCATCTCTTAATTTAGATCCCAAGATTTCACGTGTACATTAGACTCATATAACTTGGGATTGGGAAGGGATCGATAAGAAGAGAAATTATAGAAGTTGTAAACAGTTATAACATTACAATATGGCCAAAATAATTAGTGATATTTTTATTAATAAATATAACATAGTGTTATACATTGTATGCCAAACAAAATATATTGTCATTAGAATATCATACTTAAAGTTACCAGAACTCTCTTTACATATTGTACATTAATTTTAGGAACAAAATTTAATGTGGGGTACTGGGGTAGTTAATTGTTTTTAAATCTTCTATGTCCAAATTTTCAGTTAATCTGATATATATGCTTGGCCTACCAAACACTAAGTGAAATTACTGAAGTTAACATCATTTTGATTTGTTTTCACTTTTCACTTAAATTGTTTAGGTGCAAGAACTTGGGAGGTTGACAGAAAGCACAACAAAGTAACAGTGGATGGATATATGGAGCCAAACAAGGTTCTAAAGAAAGTGAAGAACACAGGCAAGAAAGCTGAATTTTGGCCATATGTTGAATACGAGTTGGTCAATTACCCATATGCTCGTAAAGTCTACGACAAGAAAGCACCACCGGGCTTTGTGAGAGACGTTGATGAGGCATATAGGACGTCGAAAGACCCTCTTGAGAAGTACTCCGAAGTGTTCAATGTTGAGAATGTCGACTCATGTTCAGTAATGTGAGATCTACAGTAAGATTAGGTGCTAGTATAGTATTGCATTTTCTCACAGTTCCTTTGCTTTGGCTTGAATTATATATATCTATGTATAAATATATGGAGGCATTTGATGCAATTCAAAATATATGACTGGTCTGTATATATGTATATTAATTAGCAACATTGGATTGTTGTAGTAGAGTGGAACAGAGAGTTTGGTGCCACTTTTTTTGGCTCTGTCCTCATTATTTGAAATTGATATGGTGACGTTTTATATGTATAATTCTAATCTCTTAGAAAAAATTAAGGGTCTCATTTTAATTTCTAAGAGTCATCAAAATTGAATTAAATATATGTAGACATTTTATTTGTATAATTCTTCTATGATGAACTAAGAAAAATGAATTAAGTTAATAATGAATTAACTTATTAAGTTCGGAACATGAATTCACATTCCAAACTTTAAAAAGAGATAGAAATTATGACAGTGGTTTGAAATCACTTAGGTTCGATTCCTTCTTATATTTTGGTCGTTTATAATTCTTGTTTCTTCCTTCATTTTTCTTCTATTTCTTCGATTTCATTATTCTATTCATTTTCAAGCCTTGCGTGTTTTTTAAAAACGACCAAGTTTACAACTATTTTAATTCTATACCAATACAATTTTACTTCTAAATCACCTTATGTCTTCACCAAAAATTAAACTCTGCACCTCTTACTTTCCGCTCCAGCTTCATTCCGTTGCACCACTCTAAGACTTTACAAGCCTTGTAGGTTCATTTTCATCTTTTTTTTCCTTCCTTTCCCTGCCTTCTTTTTTTCTTATACTACTTATTTTCTATCTATTTCCTTACTTTTTTTTTTCAGTTTCTAACCATATTTATCTTCATATCAATGCAGCATCATCCTTTTCTTTTTGCCTTTTAAACACCTTTATTCTTCTCATTTCCTTCCTCCTAGTACCTTTTCTTTTAACTTTTTTCTTCAGCCTACCCAAAAATATATTCCAGGATTTTTGAAATTAGGCCTTTAATTTCATCATCTAAAATTTCACATTTGTAAGAAGGAAAAAAGTAAATTCAGTTTGCATAAGTTATATTGTAAATGAACGTGTATTTACAACACACTTGAGAAACAATTGAATTGCAAGCCCGCATCTAGCCTTCATGTGTGGAAATATGAGGCAAAATAAGCTCACCCACATGCGAGCCACGATAGCTCCTCGACTTTCTATACATCACCCATCCACCTAAACCAATTTAAGGTCCCAAACTTATGCATGTTTAGGTTAAAAAGCAAGATTTTAATACTAAAGAATTCGTATTAATCATTGGATGTACATAATGATACATGCAATGACAATATAATTAACAAACCCCTTATACAATATTTTCAACCGACTGGCAGGTCAACACATCTTTAACCAAAAAAAAATTTTAACACATCCTTCACCGTGATTAATCAGACCAAATTAATATTCATTTTTTACAAGCTGATCCTATCATGAATCGGTTGGAACACCCATCATCAATTTGAGACTTAGTTGAACTATCGTCCTTTAAACGATATAGAGAAGATTTTTATTCAACTTATATGTTATTTATCATCTAATCACAAGTAATACGAGATGTTCTGAAGTACACATTGCATTAAACTCATTACAAATTTGCTTTAAAATAATTACAAAGATGCCTCAGAGTAACGAATGAAGGTAATAGTAATTAGTGTACATCTACTTATACTTTGTGTCATGGGCTAATGATGTTATCTAATGTGAACTCAGAATATTATGTAAAATTCGATGCTAGACCCTCCTCCAATTGTCTCACCAGTCACGACCATTTCACTATATCAATCGATCTTTTATCGTTCTGGACCATGTACGTATTTAGAGTAGTGAGACCACTTGAAAAGGGTGGAGTATCTAATAAATCGAATATGACATAATATCATACAAAATTAGTAAACCAATAATTATAGGCTAAATAGGTGGCCTGGAGTTGGAATAAAGAGGGTCATGCACATGGTATTGCGTGTAAATTCCCTTATAGATTATACACCACCTCACCGGCTCACCCCACCTAATATTAATTCATACACTCTCATTTTTCATTTCACATTTTATTTACCACTAACTTTTCGAATTCATAAATATTTTTAATAAAAATTCATACGTGAATGTGCAGCTTTTTATAAAAATTAACTGAAAAATTAGTTGATTTAAAAAGTTAATAAATCTAATTTGTTGGAAAAAATTACCAGCTAACTTTTCAGCTATCGCAGCTAGCTTTTCAGTTAATTTTATTAAACAGAGACTTAGACAGGGACGTGGCTGACATTTTCCATTACAATGACAAAAATACGCACTCTCATGTTTGGTAGATTTTTTGCACAAATCACACAACTCGTGGTCTCATTGTATCCTTAAGTCACTAAAATCTCAAATGATATGGACATTTGAAGATTCAACACAAACACGAAAAATATTTAGAGAGCAATTTTTATGCAACTTGTGCTTAAATTGCATTATTAGTATGTGATGTGTAGTGAATGTTATGGTCAATTGGTCATCCCCAAATGGCTCTACTTGTATGATTGAATTGGTTGTTATATATGGTCGTCGCGTGAGTATTAATTATACTCCATGTAAAATATAATATTATATGTTTTAATAAAATAAGATAATTAATTTTTTGAAATCCCTGAATGGCAAGCCTAGCTAGATATATAAGTAAGGCACTAAGTTGTACCTAGTGTTAATTGCACATATGGTATTGTACTTGACATATTATTTGAATTGTTACTATAAGATGTACAACCCTATAATTTTGTAACAATTGTATATCTCGTGTTTAATTGAAATATATGTTGAATGCAACTTGTGCTTAAATTGCATTATTAATATGTGATGTGTAGTGAATGTTATGGTCAATTGGTCATCCCCAAATTGCTCTACTTGTATGGTTGAATTGGTTATTATGTAGGGTCGTCGCTCGAGTATTAATTATACTCCATGTAAAATATAATACTATATATTTTAATAAAATGCATTAATTAATTTCTGGAAATCCCTAAATGGCAAGCCTAGCTAGATATGTAAGTAAGGCACTAGGTTGTACCTAGTGTTAATTGCACATATGGTATTGTACTTGACATATTATTTGACTTGTTACTATAAGATGTTCAACCCTAATAATTTTGTAACAATTGTATATCTCGTGTTTAATTAAAATATATGTTGAATGTTACCATTTCACAAAATTTTCGAAAATGAAGTGAGAATTGAGTTGTTGACATTTGAAACAATTCGGAGTTCGCTATCATCTCTTCCACGTCAATCATGTCTTTATAAATGTAATCATTACCCTTTCGAACAAAACTACAACATACGTAACAATCGAGTTCAACAATGTAAAGAGTGTATGAAAGTTTCACCCTCACAACATGAATACTACGAAACTATAGGACCCTATCTGCAATTATTGCCTCAATAATATCATTTCACATTCATTATTTCTTTGTGAACTCTATAAGAACATGTCACATTCATTCCAATTGCGTAACATAACGCCAATTATTTCTCCTATATAATACTTCTATTCCAACTCTACATGTGCATGCAATCCATTTAACGCCAATAAACCACCCTTAAAGACTTCCTTTCATTTTCTTCCAACCTCCCCTATAAGCAAACCAAGTACAAATCTCCTAAAATATATACTCCATTCACTCACTCATCAACTCTTCTTCAACGCACAATTCCAATGGCAAACCTCAAAATGCTTCTTCACCTATCAATCTTCATTGCCATGCTCTCAACTCTTGTCAAGAGTGATGGATTGATGCCAAATGATCCAAGAAAACTCGACGAGACGACTCCGCCCGATTTGGAGAACAAGTGTGGAGGTTGCCCTTGCAACAATCCTTGCAATCCTCCACCAACACCTCCACCTCCGCCACCACCAACGCCGTGTCCACCACCACCAGCTCCGAAGAAACCGCCACCGACCAGCAACTGTCCCCCGCCACCGACCAGCAACTGTCAATGTCCCCCGCCACCTTGCGGCGGATGTCCCCCGCCACCTTGCGGCGAATGTAGCCAGTACCAGCCAAATCCTCCATACATATTCATAAACGGTCCACCCGGTAATCTTTATCCGGTTGATGCTTACTATTCCGCTTCGTCTAGGAGTGTTTCAACCGGGTTGTTCCAATTCTTGATCGTCAGTTGTCTTGGTATGTTAATAATATTGTGGTAGATTGAACTTAATGACACATAAAAGTCAATGAGTTTGTTCAGATTATTAATGATGGATGGAGGTATGTAGAAAATTGATCAGTTCATCAATCGTGGGATGATGGCAATGTTATAGTCCCAATAATTCATAGGCTCGTGTTAGTTTCATTTAATTTTGTTTCAATTATATCATCATCAATCAAACAAGTTTAATATTACCTCATTTTCTTTCGGTTGATTGAAAGTACTCTTACGATTGTATTGAATCAGTATTCATTATTATATATCTTTACATAGTTATCTTTTATCAAATAACTTACACACCATGCATACAAATCCGGTTACAATATTTACCATTAATCGACAACGAACTACAGCTCAGTCCAATCATTAGGTCGGGGGGTTTGAGTCACCATTAGAATTAAAAAAAAAAACATTTACTGTTAATCTTCTAAAAAAGCAAAATCGTAGATTGAGATAGAAGCAAGAAGTAGTGATGGTTGTTAATAATTGATTATAATTGAAGTTGCATGTAAGCCAGAATTGCTCGAGTGAGTCCTGTAACTTGCAACCATCAGCTAAAAGGTGGTTCGTGAGTTAACCACTTTGCTTTTCTAAGGGTCCACCTTTAGCTGGTTGAGTTGTCCCCAAGCATATTCAAGTTACTTCACCTAGCGTACTGCCTAATTAATTTGCAATCATAATTACACCTTAAATCATTTCCAATTGAGGAATGTTGGCGATCAAATTTAAAAGAAGTTGTCGAATCCTTTTATAATTAGCTCGACACCCATAATCAAAACGTGCATGTTCGAATGTTCAATTACTCAAAGGCCAGAGTCGGTGATTTTCAATTTATTTTGTCATTTATAAACAATTTTGAGAAGAGTATTTTTTTTAGAAACATCTTGAAATACGAAATCAAATATTACATGTTGTGTCTATATTGCTTGGCAAGACATTATAATCGTGTAAATTTAGTTAAGTACATCTAACCTAGTTTTCTTAATTTTAATTGCTATTTAAAACGTTTGGATTTAACTGTTAGTTTCAGTGTATAACAATCGAAGATAATAGAATGTAAATAAACAAACCATCTTTCGTAAGAATAATCCGAGGCCTGTGCTTGCACAGTTTCCTTAAAACAATTACGCCCCCTCACCTATGGTGCTTT
>JAYMSP010000944.1:0-38606 GCA_036897095.1 Plantago elongata | reverse complement strand
GCTCTGTCATGCATCAATGCACTTGGAATGATATGTACTCTTATTGCGGTGCCTGAGGCAATGGGGAAATCACTTGAGGAAGCATCACAGGAGACTATGGATAATGATGAGCCTGAAAATGTCTGATCCATTAATACGTATAAAATAGCAACTATATGCGATTCTGTATGCAGTTTTTCCTTTTCTTTCTGTAGTAACTAGTAATCAATCTCATCTGGATGGCTCCTACCATTTCAGGAAGAAATAGATCTTTACACTTGCTCTATCGATGAAAAACATAATAAGATAGCAGTCTGTCGGGATTCGGACCCTCACACGGAACAAACATGTGGAATTCTATATCTGTTCAGGGAACCTTATGGAGAATGTCCCTTGAGAAACTCCATCAGAATCACAGAGTACTTGTAGTTCATCCCATAACAGTATGAAGATAAAGCGAACACTGCTTTTGCAACATATGCTCATCGATTGCAATTTTCAATTCTATGCACCAGTACAAAAGAAATGAACAAAACAAGAACAGCACATAGCAAAACAACTGAAACTATAATTCAAGAAGTTCGAATATTTTCCATCATTCCATGAACAATGAGTTAACAAGTATTCGCGCAATTACAAGACATACATACAATACAAAAACAGAACTGAAACAAGTATACACCTACAATCCAAGACAAACAACTCCATCATCACTTCCCTTCAACACCTATCACTCAACCACTTCAAGATATCTGCACGCACAATCTCCACATTTTCATCCGTCTCACCGAACAACAACGAATGCATCATCCCCTCATAAATCCTTATACTCTTATCCTCGCTCCTCGCCCTCTCATACAGCTCCCTACTCACCTCCGGATCCGTAACCACATCCGCACTCCCATGTATGACAATAAACGGAATCTCAACATCACTCAGCTTACTCCCAACATAATCAGTCACCCTCAACAGCTCCATAACCGTCCCCAGCCTCGGCTTACCCCGATACCTCACCGGATTCATCCCCCCTATAACCTTCTTCTCCTTCACCTTGACAGACTTATCCATCAAATCCGCCGTCGGAACAATCGCCAACGTCGGCGCAAACTTCGCCAAAACCGTCAGTATCTCCGGAATCGGCCACTTGGGCCGCACCTTATCCGAAATCCTACACATGGGCGCCAACAAAACCGCACCTTTAAAATACCCCGGACACTTAAACCCGATCAGCAAGCAAATCGCACCTCCCATTGACTCACCATGAAGAAACCTCGGCACATTCTCAAAAATCGGATCTTTGGACGAAATTGAAGTGAAGAAATCGACACAGTCGTCAACGACGAGGTCAACGTTGGGCACGTAGGCTTTGAGGCCCTGTGATTGGCCATGGCCTTCGAGATCGAGGGCGAAGCAGGCGAATCCGTTTTGGGCGAGGAAGATTGCGGTGGCTTGGAAAGTCCAGCTGATGTCGTTGCCGTAGCCGTGGATCATGCAGATGATGGCGCGGGGAGGGGTGGGGGAGAGGGGGAGCCATGAGCGGGTGAAGAGAGTGAGGCCTCGGGGTGAGGTGTAGGTGGATGAGGTGGATTTGATGGCTTCTTGTGTGTAGTATTCTTCTTCTGGTGTGTTGCCCCAGTAATGGAGGAGTTGGGTTTCTGTTTCTGTTTGGGTTTGCTGTGAGTGTGAGTTTAATTCCTCCTCCATTTTTAGGGCTTTGGGTGTCGGAGAAGAAGGAATTGGGTGGTGATTTTTCACCTGGCCGGAGATTGTATTGTGGTTGTGCAAGTTTTGTTGACTTTTCTTCTTGGTTGGGTGTGCTAACGTGCCACTGTAAAGTCAAAATTGGGTTGCCAAGTCAAGATTACACGTTTTATTTTTCCCTTTTAAAAGCCCGGTGTAGATTGGGAGCTCCGTACGGGAGCTATGTTATGGAGCTTCCCATATTGAAGCTAATGAGCTCTCCGTTCTACTAGTATGTCTAAACTTATGTTTGTCAAATTCAATATACAATATGTTTATTATTTTTCTAATCTTTTTCAAAATTCAATTCATTAAATTTAATGTAGTAGACTAGTAGTACATCATTAAGATCATCATAAATTGAATTATCTTAGTCATCACTCATTATCACTTCAAAATATTTTTACGATCGAATTTTAATAGGACATTGTGATTCGTATCAATAGAATGTCTGTTATCGTATGGTAGCATAAAGAGGGTGAACCATATACAATGCTATGAGTAGTGGAAGAAGAAGAAGCTCTAGCAAGGGAGATGAACCTGCAACGTGTGGTGTTTGAGGGAGATTGCCTCAACTTGATCAATCTAAGTTCTTATAACTAACAACAGCCCATCTCTTTGTAAGTGCAAGAGGGATTATTGATGAAACCAAACATTAACTTCTTCTCTTGGTCATTTTCTTTTCATCTGTATGTTTGCCGTATTGAACATAAACTGACACATATGTTGGCCAAACATTGTGATTGTGATTGCTTTGGAAATCTTGTTATACCTTCCATGAAAAGAATAAAAGACCATCGGAAGATATAGTCAATCACCAATTCCAAGAAATATGACCATATTCACTCTTCAAGACTCACCTAATTATACTTCTAAGATATTGTTAGTGTGAGTCTCTTATAAAATTAATTATACTTCTAAGATATTGTTAGAGTGAGTGTCTTATAAAATATATCAACATACCTTATGTAGTGACTAATCATATCATTAATAAATATATTTATGTTGTTAATAAAAATATTAAGTAATTAAGAAATTATTTTGAGCGAACTTTATATAATGTATATAATTGAATGATCTTAAGATGATTCAATGTCGAAAATTTGAATTCCATTTGTTAAATTAAAATGAACTTTATGGACCACAACTCCACAATGATGAAAAATGAAATTCGAAAGAACAAATTGGTGGCAGCCAATTGTTACACCACAAACCAAAATCCCAGGTCATAAATGGAGATCCACTTATATTCTTCACATTACTATTTTTAACTTTATTTCCATTTTAAAATATTCGAAATACCCAGTCACCTTCTAGCTCTGCACTGAACCTGTAACGGTTAGCTCAGCTTCTTCTCCGTGAGAAAGAAAGCAAGGTTTTACACCTCCATTTCCATCTCTCTATGTTTTCCTCTTCACACAACAGATGACCTCCATCTCTTCACCATCACTGTCATTTCCAACAACCTTTCTCAATTTACAATCATCTCACAAGCACCATCACCCAGTTCTCTGCGCTAGGAACAGGTCAACCAAACGAAACCGATATGGTTTCGGACCGTCCAGTAGGCTAATGATCCAATCGGCTTGCATAATCGCCTCCAAGCTCGGTGTTTTGCCGGCGCCTCTTGAGTTAATTTTGAGGGATCAATTTGGTAACGGGTCAGGTTCTGGTTCGGGTTCAGGAAATGGGAATGGGTTTGGGTTTGGGTGGAATGGGGGTTTCTTTGATGGAGGTGGGAGGAGAAGGAAAGGGATGAAATTGGGGTTGCTAGGTGTTTGTGTTTTGGCTTGTGGAGTGGGTTTAGGGTTTGTTGTGGGTAAGGAGGTGGAGATTGATGCTGATGTGTTGTTAGGGGGTTTGGGTTTGCTTCTGTTTGGGGTGTCGATGAATGGCTGGAGAAATGGGTCTAAGGATTGGCTGTTGGGGTTTTGTTGCTGTGCGTTTTTGATGGGGTTGGTGCTCAAGAGGGATGACTTTCGGGCGTGGGTTCGGTGTTTTGGAGAATTGAAGTTCAAGAAGAATGGAAGAAGGACAAGAAGGAAATTGAGGATATTTTGATCAATTTTGCTTTGGTGTTATACTAGATGGAAGGTTTTTTGGATGACATTTAGGAGTTGCGATTGCGAGTTCAGTTTCACTTTCAAGCATGGAAGAACAAGAAGAAAAACAAGGGATTTTTTTTTTTTTAGTGTGTGTCAATTCTGATTTCTTTGTTTGTTCAACCTTTAGTTTTCGGATGTAATACGTAATATGTGTTCAGAGAGCAATTTGGAAAAGGAAAATCTATGTACTGTTTTTCTCTTCACTTAAGTGGGAAGATGGAGAGTGAAATTTTGATATGGTTCATGTTAAAGTTTTTCAAGGTTATGGTGATTCTTTAGTGACCTACTTTCTATTTAATTACATTGTGCTTACAAGAAAAATTGTCTCATGCCTGGTTTCTATTTGTTGATTTTTCTGAAACGGTTTTCTATTAGAAACAAAGGAGAGGTAATTGGCTCACATTAAGCCTGTTTTGGTCAAGAGATTATGTTGGATTGTGGCACATTATTTCTAGATGCATATGCTGCTGAACTTATCCCTTTCTTCCTCAGGTGTATAGAGGCAACAAAAGAAATATGTGAGAGAAGATAAAAAAAAGGCTAAAGCTATAGAACATATGCCTGATTGGATTGTGGTCAAAGTTGTTGGAACATATTCTGATGATGCTCATTATAAGGTACTTGAGCAATCTTAAAGGTTATAATTTCATCTTGATGTGTTACTTAATGTATTTTCAAGTCCACATTTGACTGATAACATGAATATTAAGAGGTTGACTGCATCTCAATAGTAGCTAGATAGTCGACGGCTTCGGTGGTTTTTCAAGGATATTGATTTGTCGAGTTCTGAATTGGTTAAAGTTTCCCGACAGATCATGAGAGTTTGGTGACATTGATTTACTCTGAACCCACCCCACCTTGGTATATGCATCACGAGAAATTCTCTGATTATAACTGGCTAAATCACATGGCTCAGTTGTGCACTTTTTTAGTGGGATTTAGGTGTTCAGGATAGTGAATTCAAGTCTGTTATGATATTATTTCTGTATATCCTAGGTGGAATTCTATTGGGGGTTAGAAAGTGGTATGGCTTTTGGTGGACTGCACTTTCTTGTTCCACCTTCATTTTATATCAAGCCACATGATATTAACTTAAACCCACTTCATGTAGAAACAAAGAGACTGCAATTTAGTGAAGGCCTAACACAGGCACTTCAGATTCTAGAGTGTTGTACTATCACTATATTACTTGGAACTTATCCATTTGATCTGTGAGATTATGAAAAGGCACCAGCTGAATTATTATGCCTCTCCAGTTTAATCTCTCATAGTCTCTTAGAACCTACATCAGTATCTATCCTTGTTTGTACGCGCCTAATATTGTACCTTTGTCATTGAAACTGTGTTGTGTAGCTTAAGAACTTTCTGTGGGATCACTGTATAATGATAATAGACAATTAGGCATATCTAAAAGTGACACCATCAGCAGTAGTTTCCATCTCTATCCAATCATAGCACTCAAGCCAACCTATGACTAGAATGGTATATTGCAAAAGTTCACACATGTCTTCAAATCATATCTACTTACTAAAAATGATTTATCACACATGTGGTGGGGTTCAGATTCATGATTTTTGAGTTGGAATTCCAGTACTAAATTACGTTTATGGCATGGAAGCTTTTCCTAATAAATTTATGAGACTTAAGGTTAATGGTGGTAGCACTTAAGTTTCTAGTTACATCTTCTAAAGTGAGCAGAGACATCATCTCCAACGATTTAATGGTTTCAGTTGGAGGGAAAAAACTGTAGTTGGAATGTCATTGTCTCACATGCATAGTGCAGTCTATTGTTCCCTAATTATACTTGTTCATTATCTCCTGCCATTGCTTTGTTTGTAGGTCAAGTATATTACTCTTTTCTGATTGCTCATGCACTAAAAGATGCACAGAACTTCTGTGGCTGCAATGAATACCTTTAGGGTTTAGTCATTAAAAAGATTCAGGCATGCCCATACATTGCTAACATGTGATTAAGTTCATTATCTGTAAGAATTTACAAAACCTAGTCTTAATATTCTCATGTCCTTGTTTAACGCCTTAAACTTCACTTATCCTTTTCTGACTCTCTGGAAACTTCATCAGTTTCTTTCCGTGAAGTACGATTGACTGGTTTCTGAATTTCTTGGGCAAAAGACATGCCAAGAGGTGAGAAACGTTCGAAGTGATATCTTTACAGTAGTTGAACTTGAGTTGATCATAACTTGACAATTAAAAGGTGATAATTGTTAAGTGATTGTACAGCCTACCGTACTAATAGGTTTATAACCATACATTTTTTCCCCGTCTTTCATCTAGGGTATAATTTTACTGGTTTCTAGTCACGTAGACAATTGCACGTGATTACCATAAGCCTTTAGCATTTAACTAGCATAGCACCTGCAAAATATGCTAGAGAATATTGTGTGTCATGAAGTAAAAATGAAATACTTTATTCTGTTTCCCGTAAATCGTAAATACATTCTTGTGACATACTACTAATCTCCTTGCTTAAAGTATAGGAAGGAGTCCATGGTTGTAAAATTTTGCTTGCATAAGTTCTTCATTGCTCCACGCTGTGTTCCAGATTTTGTACTAAGATACTTATTTTATATTTGGAGCAGTCGATTACATGCAAACAGTGCAATCTATGGAATCTCCTTTTCTATATATTTTTTAATTTTTTTTAGAATCTGAAGTGAAAAATTCGAAATGTATACAACTATATATCAATGGTTAATCCTTCATATTGTTCTGAGCATGAGCACCAGGAAGTTCTAAATATATTGACCCTAAGGGCTTTGCCATTAGATGGATTTGCTTGTTTCTTATTGATGATTTTCTCATTAGTCATTACCAATTAAATAGAGTTGAAATATGATTTCATTCTCATTATTCAACTAAATAGAGTTGAAATCCAAGTCATGATTCACAACCAAGTTGAGCATTGCAATCAGTTTTAATAATCAGATGTAACACTCCGTCTATTAGGTCCCCCACTATAGACTGTTCTTTCTTCTTTTGTTGATGAGATTCTAAAAGGACGTTAACATTCACTTGCAGACCGCAAGCACCACTGAATGAAATATATGCCCTAATACCTTTCGATTTGCCACTTCAATGAAGAAAAGACATGTCAGGAGTGTATGGTTAATCAGTGTGAAAATAGTAACGTTGGTTCGTTAATCAGATCTTATCGCAACAGATTAGTACCTTGATCACAATGGTGATGTCATAGTCCATCAGAAGAATGGTAAAATAGCTGTAGCAATTGGCTCATCTCATGTGTACATGTTAGAATGGACTAGTTGACCACACTGCAAATCTGCAATTGAGTTGTCATGGAAACTTAGTTATTTGCAGATATAGTTACCTTGAGAATCCAGTGTAATTATATTTATTGTTTTCCTTCCTGCCTCCTGGTTGGTCATGTTTTTCTATCTTAATGCCCAAACTTTTCATCGTTCTATCATGTTTAAGCATCAACATCATTTCTTGTAATATTTATTGTTGTACATGAGCAGTTGCTAAGGGATGTGTAAGCTCATATTCTGTGCTGTATATTTTGCCTGACGACTAGGTCATGGTAGAGTTGAAAACTTCGACGTACTTTGTTCCATCTCCTTTTGCACACAATCAAAGTGTTGTTTTTGGACTTTATGCATGTTTTCTTTCTTTCTTTCTTTCTTTCTTTCTTTCTTTCTTTCTTTCTTTCTTTCTTTCTTTCTTTCTTTCTTTCTTTCTTTATTTGTTAGGATATCTGCATGCAAATTTATACTGTTTCCAGTTAATAATGTGAATCAGTACTAGTGAATTTTTTTAACATTGAAACAACACTCCTTTGTTTTGTGAAGAGGGACTTGGAACAAGAACATTAAGGTAATTTATCCACTGGAAACCGATAATAACTGAAGCATTTTACTCTACTCTAATTGATCCATGTGGCTTGTGAGTTTAATCTGACCACTCACATTGCAAAACCTGGATTCTGGAGGTCTTCACTCTACTTCATGCTACTTGAACCTGCTAAGTTCATTCCAGAAGCCATGGAATTACTGACAGTAAAGTCTTTAGTTTGCCACATAGGTCAGTACTAATGGACATTTCTGAGATGTTGACCCTTGCTCATTTTTCTTTAGGAAAACTAGTATAAATAGACATGCTGGTCTTTGTTAACCAATATCTCTGATAATTTGTACGTTTATATCACCATGGGTCTTGTATTAAAGCGGGTACTTCCCCTTTTTGTGATTTTGGTTGCCATGCAGCCATTTGTAGATTCTAGATATTGGCAATTGTCTAAAGATAAATTACCATTTGGCCCTGTTGAGGATCAAGTAACAAGTCTTCCTGGCCAGCCCAGGGTTGATTTCCGACACTATTCTGGTTATGTGACAGTAGACGAAACAAATGGAAGAGAACTCTTTTACTGGTTCTATGAATCCACAAAACTAGCTGATGAAAAACCACTAGTATTGTGGCTAAATGGAGGTAAGAGGGAATAGATCAAGTTTCAATATTTCAACTAAGCATTTCAGTGTTTTCTTGAGGAAAGAAGATTCCCTTGACCAATTCTAAGCGCATTATCTTCAAACAGTTCCATATCTCATACTCTTATACTGCAATTATAATATGATGATTAGGTTATCTTTTCATTTATGTGCACTTATAAACAGGTTGGTACTTATCACTTTTCCACTTTTCCTAAATTTCTGGCATCTTTTCTTTGCCTTGCTTTATATAATGCTTGGTTTTGCTGATCAGCTTAATTTGTCTTCTAGGTCCTGGTTGTTCTTCTGTAGGATACGGTGCAACTCAAGAGATTGGACCGTTCCTAGTGGACACCCATGGACATGGCTTAAAATTTAATTCTTTCGCATGGAATACAGGTTTGTTTTCTATGGTCACATGGATCTTACATGCGTAGCTCTGAAAATTATCATTATTCTATACAGACTGTAATTTGAATGTATTATCTATCCTGTTTGTTGGTGCAGAAGCCAACCTATTGTTCCTGGAATCTCCTATTGGTGTTGGCTTTTCATACTCTAGAACAAGTGGTGATTATGATCTTCTTGGAGATGATTTTACAGGTATGGAAGTACTATGATATTTTATGGAATTTTGAATTCTTGATATCGACTTGTATCACTTTTATAATGTTCCTAAACATATAATCTTTTCACTTTTAGCAAATGATGCATACACTTTCCTGCACAAATGGTTCCTCAAGTTTCCATCATATCGAGCTCGGAGATTTTATATTGCAGGAGAGAGCTATGCAGGTATTTGATTTGTTTATATTTACCCAACAACTGCTTCATGTTAAATCCACGTTGATCTTTATCTTTTGTTTTGTTTTTACAGGGAAGTATGTCCCTGAGCTGGCCGAACTTATTCATGACAAGAATGATAATTCCACCTTATTCATTGATCTTAGAGGAATAATGGTACACTTTCTTTTTCTTCCTAAATAAGCTCTTACTGGCAATAGAGTGCTTCTGAATATTCTGTCTCTATGTGGGTTGAGTAGCAATGGGTCCTCTTATGTAATTATTTTCATTAAAATTCTCACTGGATACTGGATAGTACCTTTAATGTATGCACCCCCTTGGTCCCTCTGCAGTGAGGAAGTATAGTGCAGTTAAGTATTTGTGACAATAAGAGGATCTATGTTACCTTTAGGTATATTAACAATTCTACGAAACACTTTTGCAGCTAGGGAATCCCGAAACTTATGATGCTGAGGATTGGAAAGGTATGGTGGACTATGCTTGGAGCCACGCTGTTGTCTCAGATGAAACACACAGTGTCATCATACAATCCTGTGACTTTTACCGCGATGATACATGGAATAATAGCGTTTGTACTGATGCCGTGGCAGAACTACTTAGTCAGTATAGAGAGATAGATATATATAGTCTTTACACATCAGTCTGTATAGGTAATTCATCTGCTTCAGATAACAAGGTGACTCTGTTCACTTCCCGGAGTTCATCGAAGATGGTAATTAATCTACTAGAGTTTTTGTTCATAAGTGTTTCCAGCTTTGTGCATATGTATGATCTGAGTTGATTTTTGGTAATGAATAATAATTTGACAAAAGTATCAATATTTTCTAACTAGATGCCAAGGATGATGGGTGGTTATGACCCTTGTTTGGATGATTATGCTAAATCTTATTACAATCAGCCTGGTGTTCAGAAAGCCCTCCATGTTTCTGATGGAATTAGTCTCAGGAACTGGACCATCTGCAAGTAAGTGAATCTCTCTTCATTCTGCACTTATTTCTGTTATCGCGACTTTATATTTGATCAGTAAAACAGGTCGTCTTACTTACTCACACCTCTTCTGTGTTCCAGCATGACAGTGTTTGAAGGATGGACTGATTCAAGGGCATCTGTCCTTCCCATATATAAGAAGCTCATAGCTGCAGGACTGAAAATATGGATCTACAGGTAAACAAAATAAACTCAGCTTAGTAACTACCAAAATCTCTAATAGATCACTTTTACCTGCTCTATATAATTCATCAACTCTGGAAGAGTTGCAGCTATTCTAAAGACCCATTTACGAACTCTGATGTGCTCCTGAGACACTTGGCAACCTGGAGGATTTTTCTGTTAATTTCGGACACTACAGGGTCCAGTGGCACATGACTGGAGCTCTATTTTACGGGATCACATGTCTAACTTGCATGTACGTATTTTTGTTTCCAGTGGAGATACAGATGGTAGAGTACCGGTGTTGTCCACAAGGTACAGTTTAAGCTCATTGGGGCTTCCAATCAAGAGAGCATGGAGACCGTGGTACCATCAGAAACAGGTGCAGACCATTCTTGTTCATCTATTTATGCTGGAATTTAGGAATATGCTTCAACTGTAATGATTTTTGCAACCACTGAAGAAAGTCGTTCGTTTTACATTTAGGTTGCTGGCTGGTTTCAAGAGTACTACGGGCTTACATTTGCAACATTCCGAGGAGCTGGTCATGCTGTGCCTATATTTAAACCAAGTGCTTCCCTTGCATTCTTTTCGTCATTTCTCTCAGGGGAGCCTCTACCTTCGCAGCGATAAACTGCTGATGGATTTTAACTGCTTTTTCTTTGAGGAATTTTACTAATCAGACTTGAGCTTTTTGTGTAAACGTTAAATACGATGCAAAATGCAAAGAGAGTCCCTTAATGTATTGTTCACTTCATTTGCTGGGAAACATGAAACAAATGAAACTTCAATAATCAATACTAAGCTGGATTATGAAAAGATTAGTGTGAAATTACATCTTTCATAATACTTGTGTTGTCTTGTTATGAAAATGTCTTGTTAAGCACTGTCTCATCATGGTTGTCCACTCTTGTTTGACAAGTCATTGGTACAACTATACTTGCATTCATGGACATGCAAATACTGTAGTTTACTGGCTCTAAGTTGACCCTTGAACATCTCAAAGCTTAAATTAGAGAAGAATAGTCCAGAGCATGAATGGATGATGAGATCATATTTGTGATTGAGATACTTGATGTAACTCAGGCGTTGAGATTCTAGACTAAGCTTTGAAGATGTGATCCCACAACTTTCCAAGAATATACAGTTTCTATGCCAAAATTGTCACCCGGTGCCCTCAGTGGTACCCTAGTTTACCAGCTGAGGCTTTGTTCAAGTTGGGTTAAGATTTAACATACGCGAAGGGACAAGTTTTGAGTAGTCTAGTATATATAGTCAATTGGACTAGAGCAACACGAACGATTTTGAGTTATACTCCAATTCGACCTCAACGATTGAAACTGAGTCTTGAACTCTTGATGGATGTGTTGGACTTGATCATATAATAGACATAGTCTACATTTCCTATGTTGTGATTAATATGATTGCATAGATTATGGTGAATTTATAGTACTTAAGCAAATAAATAGTAGTTTGGTTTGGTAATCTTAACTCTTAAGGTCCTGTTTTCTTGGGATTTTGATCGGCCATGGTGAATCAAGAACCAAATCTTTATCCTAAAACTAATGGAAGATTCATACACTAAATTCCCCGAAAATATTGCTCGTATACGGTTGGTTGGTCTGCTCTCAAAATTTTCCAGAAACCAAAATTCCAAATTTTGACTCTCATTCTCTCTTCCTTTTGGAAACAGAGGGAAGAATTATGTTGTCCATGGATGAAAACTTATATCATCTCTAAATCACACAAAACCAAACAACAAAAATAATAAATCATTTCTTGATTTGGGTTGCACGTTGCCTCTTTGAATGTTCTTTACAGGAATATCTATTCTCTGTTTCTTGATTTTTTTAATTTTTGGTTATAGATTTGGGATTATTATTCTGTCAAAACAAAGGCAGCTGACATTTACAGGTTGTGTCAATTTTTTAAGTGGTTTACTATCTGTTAGAATAAGGAGAAAGCAACATCTGGGATTTAGTCTTGTCTGTATAAATTGGCTACAAAACATGGCTACAGGAGCACTTTGTGGCGTTGCACCTTTTCTTTTCCGCAAGAAAGTTTCTTCTGGATGTCAGGTCTGTTTCTTTCTTAAAAATCGATTGTTTGGTTACAAGCTTGAGTTGAGTTTTTGTAATTTCGTTACGTGTTAATACGATTATATGCTTGCGTTGTTTGAGAATTGTAAAACATGTTCCATTTCTTAATATTTGCATGTCCATGCTATCATTCATGGGGCTCGTTTTGTTAATGAGCTGAGCAACAGCCGAATATTAAACAACGAAAACAAATAGGAAACCGATTCTCCAGTCATAAATTCATAGTTATTGTGCTTTTTTCTTGTTTTGTATGTCAAAGTATCTGCCTGTGTCATGTTAGACCTGGACACATTGGGCAGTGTTAATGAAATGATGTAGTGTAAATAAACATGGACTAGTTGAGATATAGGAGAGTTTTTGTTTTTGTTCTGACACAGGCTTAAAATTGGCAGGGAAGAACACACCATGAGACATCTAAAACCTTTGATGCAACAAAGCTTATTAAGAAAATGACCGGTTCCGCTGTCCGGAATTCATCTAGTGCAGCAGGTAATTTTGTGACCATGACTGAGCTTAGGAACAAAATTCTCACCTTTAGAGACTTGCTAGATTTTTCGCCGGTCCCCTGTTCAGCTTTTGTAAACGAGGTACGTTACCTTTGCTTTCCTTGTTTACCAGTTTAAATCCGTTTTAAGCATGTTCGCACTCTTACGTTGTTATATCTGCCCCAACAGCTTCTGGTTTGGACCCTGAACGATATATATAAACTGCATCCTAATCTCAGACCAAGGTCACCATCAGATATACAAAAGGCATCGTTCCACAAGGTTAGTACTTGTCAGCAAACAAATTGTTTTGATAAGTTAGTTGCACATTCCTGATTATCGTGCATCTGCGATTGTATGCAACAGGCTCTTGCATTGTTATGTAACGCTCTAAAGTCACTTGGAGATATGTGGACGACAGTTCCGTGGATGCTTAAATGCAATTATAGTCCAACCATGAAACTGGATCCTCCCCTTATGGAGCGAACTGGTATGTTTTTTGAAAGTCCTGAGGCTAGCAAGTCACATTTTCCTAGCTCAATTTTGAAATGTATAAGGGGCTGATTGGGAAGCGATTTGAATTGAACGATTTGAATTGGGAAATGCCCATTTAAATAGCATGTTTTATGTATCGCTTCCCAATCAGCCCCTTAACTGATTTCTTTTCTTGAAATTACGATAGCGTTGGCAATGGTTGAAGATGTGATCAAGCTAGCAAGAGAGAGGTTGTTTGATGAGATGGATGATGATGAAGAAGAAGAAGAAGAAGAGATGAGAGAATACGGACCCCAAATGAGTCCGTTTGGGAAGGCTTTTAATGAATCCTTCTCAGATAATATATCCTTTTCCGGCTCTCCTGCAACCCCAACCTCAGTGCTCACTCAAGCTTGGAGAGGCCCGAGTAAAGGCGAAAACATGTCCTATTCTCCACCTAGGCTCCTATCTCTCAGAGTTCAAGCTGTTGGAAAACTGAACCCTATTGATTTGAAGCGGCTTTCCTTCCACATGTACCCCCATGCTATTGCTCAGGATCCAAATTCATCTATGCAAACTAATAAGCCCCAACAGGAGGAAAAGCCAGAACCTGAACTCAATGAAGTAAACACTGCCAATCTCAACGTAAACCAAGACAATGAGACAATGGATTACCTGGAGAAGATCAACAAGGATGAAATGCAACTCGACACTCCAAAGGTTTCAAAGATAGATCGTGCAGAGGTGATTGCAAATAACAGAAGAAATCACATTGATGGTTTGGTTATTCTTTCACCTCGGGCGCTTCATGTGTTGCCTAAACAGAAGTTGGACGTGCTTCTGCCTTCGCCCGCACTTCCTAAGTTGCAGTCAGTAGTAAAGGAACCGGTCACACCTAGTTTACCAATATTATTGCCGAATAATGAAGCACAAACTCACATCCAAGTCCTACCTATACCAAATAAAGCTTCACCAGAACCCTTGTCTTTATCCCGTCCACCTGAAGCATCACCTTCGTCGCTACCATTGGTTCGTGGTACTTTGGTCCCACCGCCTCCTCCACCACCACCCATGAAACCAAGAAGTGCAGTGACACTATCCCAACCATCTCCACCTGTCATTATGTCTAGAAATATAATGGATCCTCCCCTTCCGCCGATGGTATCAACCTCGGTCCCGCCTCCTCCCCCCCCTCCCCCAAAGGTTGCATCGAACAGATTCATACCACCACCGCCTCCACCATTGGCAATTGTATGCCCTCCGCCACCCCCAAAGGTTGCATCGAACAGATTCATACCACCACAGCCACCATTGGCATGTGTAATCCCTCCGCCACCCCCTCCTCCCCTAAAGGTTGCATCGAACGGATTTATACAACTGCCACCACCATTGGCAAGTGTATGCCCTCCACCACCCCCTCCTCCACCCATGGCTGCGTCAGGGGGGCTGATACCACCACCTCCACCACTAACAATTCCAAATAGAGCAGCTCCACCACCTCCTCCTCCACCTATGGTTGCGTCCAAGGGATCAATACCACCACCTCCGCTGCCATTGGGGTCTGCACTACCTCCTCCTCCACCTATGGTTGGGTCAAAGGGATCAATGCCACCACCTCCTCCACCATTGGGGTCGAAGGGACCACCACCACCACCACCATTTGGGAAAGGAGGTGCCCCACCACCCCCTCCAGGAACTGCTGGTGCTTTACGTCCAAGGAAAGCAACGACAAAATTGAAGAGATCATCCCAAATGGGGAACCTCTATCGAATTCTTAAGGGGAAGATGGAAGGATCAGGCTTGGAAGATAAATCGGCAGGGCGTAAGGGTGGAAAAGTAGCTGCACCAGCTGGAGGAAAACAAGGGATGGCTGATGCATTGGCGGAAATGACAAAAAGGCAATTCTCTGTTCTATCTTTCCATAATTTATGTTCCTATGATGTATCTGATCGAGACAAACACATGATCTTCTCAATAAATGCGCTTGGTGATCCATTCTGTGATTTTTATGTATCCTGATGGATATGTTTGAGTAAAGGCTTAGTTATTGCTATTCTTTATTATTTTCTTGTGAAAATGTTGGCTTAGGTCTGCATACTTTCAACAAATTGAAGAAGATGTGAAGAACTATTCGGGGGTAATCAAGGAGGTGAAGATCAAAATCAGCTCTTTCCAGACATCTGACATGAAGGAGCTCAAACAGTTCCACAGCTATGTGGAATCTCACCTGGAGAAACTAACAGACGAAACTCAGGTTTCGTATTTGTAAATCTTTTATGTGTTCTTGATACATACTAAACGTTCTTAGTCTAACACATCATGTAAACTTTAATGTTACAGGTGCTCGCAAGGTTTGAAGATTTTCCTGGCAAAAAGTTGGAAGCCCTGAGGATGGCAGCAGCCTTGTACACAAAGCTGGATGCAATTGTCAATACTTTACAGAACTGGTCAATAGTGGCACCTGCTAACCAACTCATAGACAAAGTTGAGAGTTACTTCAACAAGGTAAATACCATTGGCTTTGTAAAAACTGTGACTAGATCAGAAACCATTGTTGTATGACTAAGAAAACAATCAAACACAGATCAAGCAGGAATTGGATTGCATGGAGCGGACTAAGGATGAAGAAGCAAAGAGATTTCTGGCTCAAAAGATCACTTTTGATTTTGGGATCCTGGTACGCATCAAGGAATTGTTGGTGGACGTATCTTCGCATTGTATGGAGTTGGTAATCAAGGTTAGCTTCAGTCCAGTATTAGTTTATTCATGCCTGTGAACTTGTACTTGATGTAGCTCACTTTAACTAGTACTAATAGACAAGAAATCAGTTGCATCTTCATTGACAACATACAATGGTTCTTTACCTCAGGAAAAGAAAGAAGCATCAACTAAAACAAATGGAGACTCGCAACCTGAAACGAAGAAAACTGGATCAGGAAAAACCCTATGGAAAGCCTTTCAATTTGCTTACAGAGTTTACACGTTTGCCGGTGGCCAAGATGATCGGGCTGACAAACTGACTAGAGAACTAGCTCAGGAACTTGAGACAGATCCTCATGATTAAGCCAGAACAGCCCATGTCTGTCAATACTGTCAGTCTGGTCACGCAGTGATCCCATAGACTACTCTCTTTTTGTTTAAAAAACGCGGCTATACTTATAGGAATCTGAGCTGTCCAATATATGTACACTGCAGCATTTCTTGGCTATGATGAAGTTGATGCTCCAGTGACTTGTACGTGCAAAATTACAGGTTAGAAGACTAGGGAAATTCTGGTGAGGAAGAATCCATGAGCTGAATTCCAGCTCTCTGTCTCTTCATCAAACTGGTATATACTTCATTCTTCGGTGTATGTTTTTCCAAGTGATTACAACTTGTAGACTGCATATTGTGTGGTGTTCTGTTTGTAAAACATTCTATATGTGGTGAGATTGATTTATTGGGTTTGACATAACCCATTGAACTCTGATTTTTTGTAGATTACTGTATCTGTTTGTTCTTTAGATTGCTAGCTAGGTGGATTCTTTCTTTGTAGATGCAGCATGGAAATTGCTTTG
The DNA here is from genome assembly GCA_036897095.1 of Plantago elongata. Lineage (NCBI taxonomy): Eukaryota > Viridiplantae > Streptophyta > Magnoliopsida > Lamiales > Plantaginaceae > Plantago > Plantago elongata. The sequence continues at coordinate 21,748 of JAYMSP010000944.1, read as the reverse complement.
CAAAACATGAGTTGGTTTGAGTCCCTTAAGTGTATGCAATGTTTGTAAGTGCACAATCAACAACAAGCAAGAACAAGTTCAATCAGTTGATAATACGCTTACCTTTCAACTAATAGGTTGGGTTCGAGTAATCACATTAGGCAGAAACAGAATTAGAAATAGTTTTAATTAACAAGATGATGGATCCAAGCTGAATTGCAATGAGAACAAAAATCCAGAAGGAACTGGTTAGACAGTATCTATCAAACAAACATGCATATGTATGCATCATGATCCACAAGAAGAATCTTCCATCACATATCTAGTCACCCCACTTAGCTGTTGAAGGTCCCATTTGCCCCTCTCAAGATCCAAACTCTTATCCAACTAATAATGGTCATTCATATTGGCATGCAACCCTTGTCCTACTTTCACATTCAATTCTTTCTTTTCCAAAATTCCATTTTTCTCCTTACTTGTATGATAACAGCTAGTACACAACATTGACAATTTGACATACATTGAGCATAAGTGTGAAGTTCGATATCAAAAGAATACTTTGGGAGAAAAGAGTTATTAAAACGCGAAGCAACATAATTCGAATATCATATGACTATCTACTATATGTCGAAGCCGATACTAAAAGGACAGCTTCAAATGTTAACATATAGACCAATTGTCACATTAATTCGACAAATGATCAATCCCGACTCTTAAAACTCTAATAATAAATCAATAATATACACAATGCATCAACATGACTCATACTCTTACGCCATAAAATATTCCGAAATCATCATAGAAAAATGATCAAATCCTTCCCTTTTACGGTTTGATCTCTGCAAAATCATCATCATCCCAAACTATGTTGAGATGATCAGCTGAAGTCAGCACATCAATCTCATTCCAGTTCCAGAACCCTGTTTCCGGCCACGGCGAACTCGTCGGAACATTGACACTCGTAATCGTCGACTCCTCGATCGAATCCAGGCTCCCAAATTGATGATCATATCCATAACCAGAAGAGTAATTCTGAACTAGACAAGAAGAAGAATTCAAAGAACTCACATCGAAAGCAGCAGAAGCAGAGTTACTCAAATTCGAAAACTGGAACTCTGTTTTCACATTCTCCGGTAGCCCTGTTTCATTTCCAGTGAACGGAACCGTTTCTTGTAAAGAACCAGAAGAGCCAATCAGGGCCTCGTAGATAATGCTGGTGGGACCCACTTCCGGTTTCTGATTGGTGTACTGAGGACTCAGGGTGGGGCCCGCGCTGGTGGTGGTTGAGAGCTTGGCGCGCTTATTTTTCCGGACCCCGCCGACCGGAACGTTGCGGAGCGTGCCGCCTTTGGTCCAGTGGCGCTTGCAGGCCTTGCAGAAGTAGCGAGGCTGGGACTTGTTGTAATTGTTGTAGTAGCAGAATTTTGTGTTGCTCGAATCGCACCTCGGACACTTTACGGGGTCCGGTTCTTGGGCACGGGGCGTCTGCCGCCGTGTTGGCGGGTGTTTCGCCATGTCCGTGGGCTCCCAATCGCCGGATGAGACTTGTTTGCTGCTCAAGCCCATTTGGAATTTGTGGAAGAATATAATGAAGGGAATTGTGAGGGTGCAGACAAGGAGATTTTAAAGAGTACGATGAGTATTAAATGATGTTGTTTGATTGAGAGCACTGATGGATATGAAGAAGAGATCAGAGTTGTTGGATTTTTGGAAGATATATGTGTGTACTATGTATGTAAGTTAATGGGAATGGAATGTAATTGTTGATTTTGGAATGAGTTTTGTTCAGGAAGGTGATGAGAAATGAGCTTAGCTATGTATAAATATTGTTTAGTTACATTCTTTGAAAGAGGAAAAAATAATAGTTACTTCATATATTACCTCGACCACTATATGTGTTTAATTGTATAGTTTGAATTTCAATTTGAATTTTATAAATATAAAAATATGAAAATATGCATTAATATGTGATTGGAGAGATACAATTAGTTTAATTGTATGTTTACATTTTTGTTGTTAGACAATATTAATATAAGTGTACATTTTATTGTGTTTTATGATGTACAAAAATTGATATATTTAATAAAAAGATATTTTATTTACTATTTTACATTACATTTTAATCTACGTATACTGGTTAGATATTAAAATTTACCAGACGGGTAATAGTGGAATACGTATATATAGTTGATTGGGATAGATCAATTGCATATAAACATAAAGAGGGTGAATTGAGGGGAATCGCTATCTATTGAGATCTACCTGTAAGCAAGCAGTATAATAATATTATTAAAGTAAGTATAATTTTGGGGTGAGATTATGATCGGTCTAAGTTTGTGGTCCAAGAGAGTCCAATGGGGTCCTAGTTGATGCGTGTTTGTGGGGTGTACTCGTGGTGTCAAGTGTCAACTATATATATTAAATTATTCAATTTTTAATTACTATATGCCTACTGGTGTTCAACTGTTGATGGTCTTGGTCTGTAGGGTAATCCGAGTAATTTTAAATACTAATTAGGATCATGCACTAATCATGCCATGGGCTACTGATGTACGATCTAAATCCTTCCAATGAGCTTTCAACACTCATAGTAGTTAGGTAAGTATGTTTGGAAATAGTATTGTAAGTAAATAAATAGTGGTTAGACGTATCGGTGAATAACTTTTTTACTTTTTAAACATCTAAGATTATAATTAATTTTTTTATATATTAATATTTTTTTACTTCTAAACCACCTTATACCTCTACCATGATTCAAACTCTACACCTCCTATTCACCACTCTACTCTATTTCACTATACAATCATATGATTTCGACATAATAGTAAATAGTAACACTAGTACTAAGTGCTAATTGAGTTCTACTTTGAATTTTATGACTCAATTAGTAGGGATCACGTTAAAACGTTTAGATAGATTAGATTATTTAGTATAGAATTTAAATTGAATTGTTTCAACTTTTACATCTTTTTTATAAAAAATATATAAAAATTTAATTTAAATTGAAATAATTTAATTAAGGTTCTATGTCAAACAATCAGTTATTTAGTACGGAATTGAGGTTTTAAACTTTGAATATGATTTTAGTTAGGTACTTTAAGTGAAATTTGGTTTGATAAGAAGTACCATATTAAGTAATTTTAGAAATAGTATTGAAAGTAAATGAATAGTGATAGAATGCTTTGGTGAAATAGTAACAGTGGTGCCAAGTCGAAAGTTGAATACTCATATTTAGACTTTCAAAGTTACATCGAGATAAAGTAGAGTTACAAACCTAATTAGTCGGTGTAACTGATCCATAAGAACCCTAAACCGGACAAGTACCCGGGAAGTAGAACGAAGTCTATGAGAAACTTGAGCCGACTCAAAGTTGAATTCGGTCAAATTGAGTGAGCAAGAAGTTTCCAGGATCTCAAGCGAGAAATATGAGTTGGCAGAGTTGGGATTATGGGACGGTAACCTCTAATTATGTAGTAAGTTTGGACAAACACAAACTCAACCACTTGGAAAATGAAGCCAGCAGAGTCCCGATAGTATGAGATGAGATTAAGATGTTATGATAATGCAATTGCAAAACAACAAACCAAATACAGAACTACTTCAATCCTAAGTTAAGCCAATTGTAGGGACGGCTACACGTGGATTCGGCCTATTTGGTTACTAGTGCCTCATTATGTTTCGAATAGTCACATTCTAAACTTCGCACTTATATAATTCCTCTTTTTTAATGAGCGACATCATAAGCCTTGAAGAGGAAAATTTTAGTAACATTCAATAGGACAAATTAAGTTCGTGCAGTACTTCATTCACTAGTTACATTGGTACACCATGTTGTATAATCTCAGCATATGTCTACCACACAAAAAGTATCTAATTCTTGGTAACAATGAATGTAAAATGACAAAATGTCATCGAATCATGCATGTTGACGCGATTTTATTAGTCAGTATTATGTAATTCCATCTTATTTCTTATTTGACTAAGATAAGGTAATTTACCATAATACAAAAGGATTTTCTCAAAATCTAATCTAATAACTCTTTCAAAAATGAAGGGGGTGTTTGGATGGGGATTTGAATATTCCCTATTTGGCTCGATGAACAATGATTTGGCCTAAAATACACTTAAATCAATGTTTTTAAGTGTATTTTAGGCCAAATCAATATTCATCTCGCTAAATGAACCGAGTTAAATGTTTTCCCAAACAGCCCCTTAGTTTTTGTTCGTAGGAATCGATTCTGATAAAAGCAACGTAAACCTCATAAGCCCTTGTGATGTGTTTTTGAGTGTTAAGTTTTATAATTGTTTATCATATTGTAGTATCTTCTCATCAGTCTCTAACATTGTCAAATATATAATGATTTGAAATTAGAAATCTTTCTACGAACTTATGACAAGATTGGGTGCCCACATTTCCTATATAAAAACGTAAACATGATTAGAATATTATCACATTGATACAAAGTATGATTGTTATTATTTCTTCGCTTATTGTCGACCGATGATGTCAAAATGTACAAGCATCATTGATGAAATTTGAAATGAGGTAGAAACATTGATTAGGAGGAAAAGAATGGTGTAGAGTGGAAATCAAGTCAAGAAGAAAAAGAAAGGTGAGTAGAGTAGCACGGTGTGTGGTCACATTTTTGTTACTATTTTTACATATTTGGTCGGTCTCATGTCTCAATGTGACTTCAATGTAATATTGATGGAAATCTTTGAGCCCAACTGTTACAAACATGCTCGCCACTTAAATTGGTTGGATTGCCATAATAGTGTAAGCTGTTCTTGATGGACATCCCGATATATAGTAAGTTAGTAACTAGGGAATGCATTTTACTTGCCTTATTGGTTAACAATCTTAATTTTAGTAATCACTAATTTGTATTCTTTAGCCGGTAATCGATAAGGTGGTCAACGAATCGAACATTCGCAACATATTCGCAGATATGTTCAAGTTGTTTCGAACACACATAACAATATCAAATGTTCACGAACACACACAAAAATATATATTTTATTACATATTTAGACTACATAAAAATTCATTATGTAATTAATGATATTTTTGGCTTATAATTTTTCATTTAAAATTAATTATTGTTGTTTATCATGTTTAGTATATTCTTATTTAAAATTTATATTTTAGAGTTTCTTAAACATAAACGAATAATTGAACGCAAACGAACCGAATTGTTGAATACAAACAAGTTGAACATGTGACGCGAACACAAACAATTAAAAAAAATGCCGAACCGAACACGAACGCTAATTTATAACGAATCGAATATGCATTCGACCATATCATTTGATTGGCATGGTTAGCTAGAGTATGTCCTCTTCATGAAAAACTTATTATTTCAGTTCGCATCAGTTAGATTTGTTCAGTTCAATTCATTTAATATCAATGATATTCTATTCAAAATTTGAACATAAAGTTAATTTAGTAAGGTACACATTTTTAGCTAGCATTAATTAGTTTGCTTATAAATCATTGAAAAGTTTGCGTATCATGTGATTGAGTATGAGTATGTTCATAAACAACCTCACACAGGTTCATAAACGTCTTGCATATTTTGAGTTAATATGCCCTTATTCTCCACTCGGAGTCTCAATTTTGCTCAAATGGTTATTCTTATGCTCTTATCGAGAGGGCTTATACCATTAATTTGAGATATTGTCTTTATAACCATATGTGTTACAAATGCAGACTTTGATTATCTAGACACGTTATATAGAAATATAGAATGAATGAAAGAAGCAATATTTAGGATGAAATTCTTTGTTTTTATATGGGCTAAATATTATAATAAAAATGCAAGTTTAAAATATGATTACGCAATAACATTATAGAAAGAAAAGAACTATTTAAGTTAAAACATTCAAATTAAAATTATAACTTTAAATTAAATTTTAAAGTGATGATCAAAACTAGAGAGGAGATAAAATCAAAGTTTGATTAACATAGTTGTCAACACATGTGACTCCTCGTGGTAGTGGGAGACATGTAAACCGAATTTAATTAGTCATATTTTGGGATCAGCTAATCTATTAATTGCAATTAATGGGTCAGAATATGGTATGGACTAGTACTGCCTGCCCTAGGTGGTACGTTCATTCAGGTTCTCTTCAAGTTGCTTCGTCAATTTTTGCTATCGTAATAGAGTTTGTTTGAGAGTCCTTTTTAAGATTATATTTTCTTCAATTAAAAATTTATTCGATTTAATTTAATTCAAAAAATTTCGATTAAAGAAAATAAACCCTAAGTTTGATGATGTTTATTTAATAATTCAAATTAATTTCGGGTCATCAAGCAAATTTGCGTACCATAGAGCCCACAGCTATGAATAGTTTGTAATCTATGGTAAATGTAAAACGCATGTGACATTTTTAGAAGGACTTTGGTAGCAAGATTTGGAGTGAATTGACATGACACGTCTAATCATTCCAATCGTAAATATATATGGAGTATTGATTAATTAGGTCACTTTTATATAACTGAAGTTGTCACTTGCATTGTCACGTCGATCGCAAGACGCATGAGAAACAAACTACAGGTATTGTATAACCCTATCATCACTATTGCTTAGTTGGAGCCACTAATGTTGGCACCCTAGTCACTACAACAATCATAATCCCCCCACATAATATTTGCAAGTAAAATCAACAGTACTATACTATAAGCAATACTACTAAAAAGTATATCTGATAATCAATTAGTGATTGTTTGGTATCGAATCGGAGTTAGATCCATTTGAATGAATGAATCGTGATCAAATTATAATAAAATTGTTATAATTAGTGTTTGGTATATAGAATTGTAATTGGATAGGGTATTGTAGGTTTGTTATATAAGTTGGATAAGAGATAAATAATTTGTGTAAGGGATAGATAATTGGTTTGAATGGGTATGTAAGTTTGTTAATATGTTGCATAATAGATAAATGATTGGTGTAAGAGATAGATGATTGGTTTAAATGGGTATTATAGGTTTGTTATATATGTTGTGTAATAGGTTTGTTATATATGTTGTGTAAGAGATAAATGATTGGATTGAGATGATTTATCAGACACAATTATTTTGTTTTGACTTGGGATGAATAGTAGCCTACAAGAATCAAAATGAAGCTATAGTACCAACATTTTATTTTCTCCTATTTGAATCTCATGACAAACACAATTTGACAAAAATCAATTCAAATGGCTATTTCAATCCTATGTCACTCAAGGTCTTAGAAACTAGAATATGAGATTGTATTTATTTTGACGATATAAGCTTATCTGATATAAAAGAACATGATTCTGTTAAATTTAACTAATGAAGAATTTAAATTTATAAAGTAAATGATTTGTATTGATATAAATTAAAATGTAACAATTAAAGATATGAATTGATACAAATTAAATAAATTACGTCAGATCGAACGGGAATAAAGCGTGGAAGCAATTGTTTCCGATAATAATGATGTTGAAATGATATTGTGATGATCACCCACTATTTTGCTAAGAATAGGAAAACCAGATGGGTGTAATTTGATTTCACGAAGAAAACGACCGGAGATGGGAATTATATTGGTCGGTTTGATTAGGTACGGTAAAGTCGCTTTAATTACGATTTGTTTTATCACAACAATTTGCCCCAACCGAATATATGTCGGATTGAGAAGTGTCCTTTGCCCATACGGTACCTAAACCTTCATAACCAAGAGAATCATTAGCAAAACACTAGTCAAGTAAAACGATTAAACGTGCACCATCTCGCTAAAATAACTTGAGATTTGCGATGAGGTACAAATTCCAGAGTTAGATATATATAGGAATCCAATAGAATTCAGGATGTCAAGTTTCGACTCCCATTCTTTTACAATTGGTCGATGTAGACCAAGTCGAGAAGGTCTTTATTATGTTATATACGGTTCAATTTAAAATTCATTCAATTCAGTTTTATTTAGTTATATTTTATGCTACACTTAATTTAGTCTAATTTCATTCAGTTCAATTTAATAAATTTCAGTTGAAGGAAACCGAATCTTAACAATGGAAACTAACAAAGCAATATTGTCCACATTAAAATTTACGCAAAAATACTTCATTCGAAACCACTTATAATAAGGTATATATCTAAATATATATAATAAACGTGGTGTTCATTCTCAACAAAGAAACATGACACGTAGACAAAATAAGCAATCTTATGTGACATTCCTCTTTGAATTTGTTCAGTTTCATGAACAAAAACAAATAAAAAAAATTAATTTAGAAGTAATTATTTAATTTTGGTATGTTATAATTTTTATTGAATCCTATACAACTTTATATGTAAAACTTCGAAAAATATTTTGAGTATATATTTGAATTCATTTTGGCAAGACGAATTCATAGACACCAATCTTATATAGATAATGTTAACTAAATAGATAATTTACATATTAAAATAAAAAAAATCATAAATTTAAATATATGTTTTGATTTATTACGATGAAACGAATTCATAAATGTCAATTATTCATTAAAATAAGATATAAATTAAATAAGTAAATCACTTCAGTTGAGTTCCATTAAGTGCAATTTAGCTCAGGTCTGCTTAGTTATAATTTATACATTACTTCAGTTCAATTTAGTTTAGTTCAGTTTCTTCCAGTTCAGTTCAGATCAGTTAACTCCAAAGCAATTTATCAACATGAGGTTTAAATCAAGGATATAAGACCTCTGTCAAATTAAATAAAGTATAATCACACTTTTAATTTTAGCTAAATCAAATAGGCTTCTACTAAAAAAGTGAAAGATTTCAACCAGACCATATGCTATAAGCAAACTCAACCACCCCCGCCTCTAACACATGTGAACGCCGCCATTTAACACTGACCTTATTGATCAACCACATAGGCAAAATTTGATGTGGAATGTATCTTTGAATTTTATGGAGTTCCATTAATAAAATTAATTTAAAAAAGAAAATATTATTTTATTGAACGATAAATCTAGACTTATTTACCCATAATTTTTGTAGTCAATATGGCCCAATTCTCTAGAATGTCATATTTAAAAAATATAATATACAATACATGTTAAAAAAGAGCTCAACTTACAGTAATTTTGAAATTTTGTTTATGGCCCAATTATGTATACATAAATTATTGAATAAAATTTTAATAGAAAAATGATAACATATTTCACAATTTCAATATTATTATGAAATATATTTTAAATTTTGAAAATATAAAATTTTAAGTTGCAAATCCATGTACGATCTCTCTGAATTTTGAGACATTGTTGTTTGTCTCTGTATCACGTGTCTGATGAGATGTTGAAGTAGACAAGTGTTTGTGGTCCAATGTCATTTAATTCGAAATAATTATTGAGGGACTATTTGATCATAATTTGACTAAATATTGAAAAAGATTTTTAAAAAAAAGGTGCCGAGAAATAAAGGAGAAACAGTACTATAAATCGAGACACTGTCAATTTAGATAAGTAAGATTTGTATTGTCCGATCAATTTCTACCTGATTAATCAAACGTACAATTAGAAATGCCGACCCAAACACTGGCCAAACAAATTTATAAAGTTTGACTGATCCAAGTCTACTAAATGTATTTTATAGTGAAACATCTACGGCCTAAAAAAAGTAATGATTTGATACTAATATATATAAAAATAACTATGGTACGACTAATAATGACTTATGGGACGGAGGGAGTATGAGCCCAATTGCATCATTTTAAATAATGATCGATAGCTAAACTTGCAAGATAGGAGTTAGGAGAACTATTATCATTATATCTCCCTTTTTATATTTATTTTTAATGTTTTTTCAATATTTTGGTATTTCATACAACTTAGTGTTGATCATTAATTTTTTAACGGCAATAAATCTAAAAGTGTGTTTCTATTTACGTAATTAGCATATACCAATGGATCTTTATGTAAATTATCATGTTCAATAAGTCCAAAGAAAATTACCAAAAAATAATGTATGTATCAGTTGTTATTTAACGGGTGATGTATATGTTATCTCTACTTGCAGGGTCCTGAACGTGTTCAACTTGAATTCTATCACTTACAAAATAATATGATGAGTCGTATTTTACACTATTTATGGTTATTACAAAATTAAACTAGCCTTGAATGTTAGATAATGATTGACGTTATTTGTAAATTTTATTTTTTCAATTAACTAATTTATTTTATTTATTATTAAAAACAACTATACTGTAATATTACCACGGGCTAGTACTAGTCGGTAATCATCAACCATATTACAATAATCTATATTGCTACTTGTTAGTGATGAAGGTCGTATGAGTAATTAACATCATATTGATTTGACCAGACCACGTGGTTTCATAATTCGATGGTCCCTTATTATGCTAATATAATGCTTAATAATCAGGCTATAAGAACGATAAATCAATTATATATATTGTCCTTGGAATATAGTACGTATATTTTATATTATCGCCGCAAGATTGATATTACTCAGAACAAAATATTCTTAACTATTAGAGCTGATCAGAATTAAGATCTGTTTAGGGGGAATATATGTCTAATAATCTAACTAACCTAGCTCTAATAGTTAATAATTAGGTTATGTTTGAAAGAATGAACAAATCTTACGGCTGCACGTGTTGTCGCATCATGGGGCCAGTGATCACATCATAATATACACTTATGCTCTCATTACACTAATCTCCGCCGTACTAATTTGAAATTAATATGAAAGCTTAACCCTAATCTAATCTAACCCATCATAATTCATTTAATTTGGTTGTTATAGGTGTGTAGGCTACAACATCTTAGTCCAATTGTTCGGCTTGGAGATTTTGAGGGAATATGCAATACCGTGTTGCTTCATATTGTAATACGAAGATTAAAATAGAATTTTGTACTATATAGTATTTCGTATTTTATTAATGACGAAATCCACTTTTTTAGACGTCTCTTTCTTGAGATGAATACATTGAACTAATCATAAATATGTAAACTCGACCAAATCACATAAAATCAACAAATAATCGAAAGCCTCGTTGAAACGTTAACGCAGAATCATTTTCCACTACTACTTGATGTATAAACCATGACGATAAAATTGCGGCAGCATAATGAAAGGTGACATTACTACATTTGTCTTATAAACATACAAATAAATAAATTAATTAATGACATGACATGATGTGTCACTTAAGGGGGATTGAGAGATAAGAAATAGGATTGGATGTAACAAAAATACATGTAGTAATGAAGAAAAAATTGAATCAGGAAGGGAACAAATGCCTAAGATCCAGGATACACGATACACCCTTTGGACACTTCTCAATGTCATTTTTAATCAATACACCATTCATGATGCACCTATTGCACTCCAATCTCCGATGAGCCGTTATTCTGAATACTGATAACTGATATATTTGCAAAAATACACGAAACATACACAATTCACAATTTAAATATAACACCGTATAATTAATATACAATAATATAGAACTTTCATAAACTATGAATTTTCACAAATTTTTGTATAAGTGATAACTTCCTATAGCATGAAGAGTGTGATTATCTTAAATGGCATTCATTATCCATTGCCGGTCCGATGTAGTGAATAAATTCTCACAATATCACGTAATAGCAGACAAATCATATATGTCAAATTAGACTAACACTATTAAAAAAAAAAGTTAAACACAGGACAATTTTTACTAAACGCAGAACGCAACTTTTATATATTACGAACATCATCATAACGATTGTATTTAACAAATTAATCCTACAATTTTAAATAATTACTATTTTACCTTAAAAACATCTAAACATATATATTCGAATCGATCATATTATCCGAAAAAATAAATCGAAGAAACTCTGAAAAAACACGAGGAACACGAAGAACGAAGAACACAAAGCAAGATCCATCATCGGAGCTCCGACGAAGCTCCGACCATTACCCGACCAGCCTGGTCGGAGCTGCACAGCTCCGCCCAAATCTGGGTGGAGCACGACAGCTCCAATCGGAGCTTTGTGCTCCGTTCTGAGTTTGGCTCCGATTTGGTTAGACTCAGATCTGCCAGCACCGTGTCCTGGTCAGAATCAGATTTGACCAGGACACGGTCCTGGTCATGTCCTAGTTAGTTCTAGTCCCAAAAAAAATTTATTTTTTTTTTTAAAAATTATTTGTGTAAAATTAGTTAATTTAATTATACTAAGCAATTAAACACATATTGACGACTACGAATATGAATTATAACAACATAAACATTGCAAACATCATTATTTGTAAAATTGTTTAATGATTTTTTAATATTAATTTTAATTACGTTATGGTATCGTAGTGTATATATGTTCATATATTTCTGAAGATGTGATAATTTGATAAATTTTACAAAAATGAAACTAATTTATATTTATATAATTATTGGATTTTTTTGTAATATATAAAAATGTATCCTGCGTTTAGTAAAAACGGTTCTGCGTTTAACAATCCCACAAAATGCTTGAACTTCGAAGTCAGAAATCACAAAATTTCATTTATGTAGGATGAATCTTAAATTTGTCTTAGAGTAAAATGGAAGATTTTCCTAATTTATAGGAAAATCCAGTTTTCACAATAAAAAATCGATTATAATCATACAAAATTGGTCAATAGATTTTATATAAATACCCAAATTTACAACACATCATTCATAAAACTCATACACATCAACCATATTTCTCTCTCTACAAAATTATAGAGAGAGAAACATTAATATCCATCTCTCCCTTTCTCTTCTCTCTTTCTACTCTCATCACCCACTTCATATATCTGTCGGAATGCATTCAAATACAAGGAGGAGGTGCGGTGGATCACATCAACACCTCAACTATGTGTAAATTTCGAGTGATGATGAGATGCTCGAAGAAGAATTTGCTCTTTATGATGGAGAATGTTTGATTTCTAATTCTTTGTGATGTTTATCGTTCTTATATGGATTCATCTCACTTTTTTTCGTTAAAATATCAATTGGATGTGTATTTTGACATTTTATTTTTCATTTTTCGTTGATTTACGCTCTAATGTTTTCAAATCTGAAATTAAATCTGAAATTCGTACGATGAAAATCTACTCATTTCGCACATATGTTATTTGGTGCTTTTTTATGGTTTTACGAGGCAAGATTATGCTTTAAAAAGCTGGCATTATAGTTTTAAGCATCTCGATTGTATGGATTTATTTCGTTTTTTTCTAGTTAAAATCTCATTTGGAAGTTAAATTTACTTTTTAAACTACTAAACCTACTACATAAGATTATGGCCTTGAGTGACATAGGATTGAAGTAGTCATTTGGATGGATTTTTGTCAAATTGTGTTTGCCATGAGATTCAAATAGGAGAAAGTAAAATGTTGGAACGGTAGCCTCATTTTACTTCTTGTAGGCTACTATTCATCCCAAGCTAAAACAAAATAATTTTGTCTGATGAATCATCATTTAACTTGTTTTTTTTTTTAGTCAAGCTTCATTTCATAAAGAAATCAAATAGTATCAGGTTTACAAATGGAAAGTCAGTAAAGATGACTGAAGAAGAAGAAGAAGAAGTCGAAGAACAGTACCCAAAAGTATCAGGGATGACTGAAGAAGAAGAACAATCTATCCTTTATTCTAGCTATTTTGCAACTTACTTCGAGAAGGCAATGGATGCACCAATTCTTATTTGGTCGATTAAGTTTACTTATTTTCGAAGTTCGAATAGCAATGGATGCACTTGGTTCGCTGTCTCCGACAAATTAAATCGATGGTGTCTAGGTCGAATTGTGTGACTATCCAGCCATATAATTTCCAAGGCTCCAACCTTTTCCGTCGGTATTTCAGATCCATACTGCCGCCTCGTCTTCGCATATTAAGCTCAAAGAAAGTAGAAAAAATTGATATAGATTTTTTCTTCAATTGAATTTGGTTAAAGGATAAAGATGGTTGAGTAGATGACTGAAGAAGAAGAAGAAGAAGAAGAAGAAGAAGAAGAAGAAGAAGAAGAAGTCGGCTGAGGCAGCAACTGAAAGAAGAAATCGGCTGAAGGCAACACAGTTGATTAAATTTGGAGATTTTTTTGGTGACTTGGAAATGGGGTTATTTTGGCAATTTTGATAAGTTGTTAATTGCAATTAAACCTACCAATCAATTCTATATCATTAAATTTACATTTCAGGTTCCTAAAAATAGTAATAAGATAAGAAAGCAGATGGAACATGATGACCTTCCCAAAAAACAATAGTAAAGTAAGGGTGCAGATGCATGATGATAAGAATTTTGTGGCAGTAATCAATCCATATACCGTACCTGACACTATTTAATGTTATCATTTCTATTCCATCAATTCAATAATGCTAATGAATTATTGACAACATCATTCAGCATTTGGTTTCATTCGGTATAACTTGCTAATGTTTATCATTTCTATTCCATCAATGGTCTACCGATACTCAACAAGGTACTGGCTTTGTGAGGAAAACATGAAACCTCAGGGCGGTAAATGGGATGTACACCACACTGAGTTGTACATCCAAATCATGCATGATGACCGGAAAGAAGGCGTGATTGATGCTGGTAATTTCAAAGCTCAGGCTTGGGTGACCATCAATAGAAGGATGAATGCTGAGGGACGTTACACATGGTAAAGGGACCAACTCCAGTCTAAATTGACTCGATTTAAGGGTCTCTACAAGAAACATATGAAAGCAAAATATGGTGAAACAGGTTGGAGAAAGAACCCAATTACTGGAGCTTTGGAACCTCCATCCCACCTTGCTGGCGAGGTAAAATAATATTTCATACTCCTTTTTATTCATTCATTCAAGTATTCATTTAAGTGTTCATGTATTGTAGTACGAACCATAATTTAGAACTTAATCGACATACAATTGCAGGATGATTTTTTGGACATTCCCTGCATTCATCTATTCTCAGATATCTTTGCTAGGTTTACTGTTAATGGCTCATTCAGTACCCATTCCACAAATCATTATTATCAATGCGATGATGAAGACCTTGAGGAGCTCGATATATACGAGGCTACAAAGAATAAGGAGAAGGCTAAGGAAGCGTATGCTGAAAGCCAGTCACTACGGCACATGAGCAAGGCAAAGAAGGCTAAGTCTCAGTCATCCATATAAGCACCCAACTCTACAGCTATTGATCTAGTAAAAGAGCTTCAAATTGACACCTATAAGGAACAAGAACGTAAAGAACTCTTCACGAAAATTTGAAGTTTGAAACAAAGAAATTTGAAGAGGCAATGAAGCATGATCCTGTTCGTTACTTCGCGGATAATAAATATCTCACCGCAAAAAAGAATGCAGCCGATGCAGAATTGTGGTTGGGCTACAGTTACGAATTCAAACTGGCATGGTATGGCATGGTGAAAAATGTCTAGTGGTCATTTCTTTGTGGGATGAACTATGACGATTATCGTGTGTGCATTTTCGCATGTGTTGTATTGTTTAACTTTGAATTCTTAATTTCGGTTGTCGTGTGTTGTAATACTTGCTTAAGCTTTCCGGTTCACATGTGCTTGTAACTATATATGAATTCGTATATGAATTGTTTGTTTCGAACGTTTGAAATTAGTCATCGTATTTGTAATATGCGTGTCATTATTCTATTGTATATCCAATTCATATAAATGCTAACATGTCATACCATGTCTCCACAATCGTGTTCGAATACATTATTCAATTACTTACGATTCCATTCAATAATATTTACTTCGATTATTCTGGAATATAATTTTATCTCATTTTAATAAATAAAACCATTATTCCATATACAAATACTATCAAACAACTTATTACATAATTAAACTAATCATATCATTCTAATAAACTTAAATATCAATAATTAACCAATCTAATATTCATACATATTTTATCAAATTCCAATACCAATCACATCATACTTACACCAATCATTTATCTCTTACACAACCTATATAACAAATCTATAATACCATATTCAATTACAATTTTATACCAAACATTAATTTTAACAATCCTACTACAATTTGACCACTATTCATCCATTCAAACGGATCCAACTCCGATTCTATACCAAATCGTCACGTATGTTTGTATTTTTACCAGAATATCGTCCATGCTTGTATGTATTGTGACTAGATTACCCGAATTAACAAACTACTAAACCTACTACAGAAGAGTATATGAGACAGCATCATAGGCTCAAAAGAGAGCTGGCAAACTACAACGATGAGCCTGGTACTGAATAGAGTCTATCACTGAACAATAACAAGGCAAGGAGAAGAAAACCACACACCACAACCTGAACACAAGTGGAAATTTGGTTCTTCCAATCAAATTCAAGAAAAGGTTTCGAAAAAACATGTGATAAAGCTAACCAAGCTACTGTTTTCACCACCAAATCGACCAATGTGAGTATTATCTTATCATCATTAGACCAATCACTCAACCAGTTGTATGCCCGTCAAAGAGGGTGATCAACAGGCATGAGATGAGGCTAAAGATGACAAACCCAAACAAGTAAACGACGTGGTTCTGTAATAACGAAATCCTTTCATTCGTTTTAGTCCTAAATCTCTGGTAAAGCCAGTAATTGAATGCAGTAAATAACTAAAGTGCAGAAGACAAGAAGTGAATGCAACGTGGAAAAACTGGGTTAACCAGAGAGTCTAAACAAATCAGATTAATTATATCTCTATGCCAAATTTACCAGAATCAATTCCAAATTCTCAGAGAGGGATTCTTTATGCAACTATATCTCTATGCAAGATGTACCAGAATCAATTCAGGTTGTCCATCAATATATTCAAGTAACTATTCCAGTCTACAAGTTTCTCTTTGGGACCAAAAATCATGTTGAGAAACACCATTTCCTTCAGGTATTAATTAACCCCCAAAAGAAAAACTGTATAGAGGATATGGTCATCTTTTTCTACGGTTTTCTATGTTGTAATAGATGAGTATATGCCAGTATATGATCATCTAAAAGAACCTATCTATCATCCTCCACCAAATGCTCAACATCTTCCATCTCCAATTCACTTGCTTGCCAATGTGTATCACTATGAAAGAGCCTCTCAATCTCCTCCAAAGACTTTCCTTTTGTTTCCGGAACACACTTACAAACGAAGGCAATCGAAAGAGCTGAAATAGCCGCGAAAACTAAAAATGTACCTCCAACCGTAATAGCATGACTGACCGAAAGGAAAGTCATGGCAACCACACCGCTACTGACCCTACTCCCAACTGCCCCTAGACCTGATGCTTGAGCTCGAAGCCTCAACGGAAAAATCTCAGACGAAACGACCCAACAAATCGGACCAATACCGATGGAGAAGAAAGCCACATTAGCACAGACACAGAAGAGTGCCATAGAAATCCCGAAGCTGCTATCACCGTTCACCAGAAGGGTTACGCCTAAGGTGAACAAACTAGCTGTCATTCCAACGGTGCTCACGTACAGCAACGGCTTCCTACCCGCTTTATCAATGAGGAAAATCGCAATTAGAATAAAAATCGTCTTTGTGAATCCAATGGCTACTGTGGCTGCTAGAAGCTGAGTCTTTCCCTTAATACCAGCCCCTTCAAATATCGTAGGACTATAGTACACTATTGCATCGATGCCAGTTATCTGTTGGAATATTTGAATCCCGCAGCCAGTGATAAGCATTCTTCTGACGCCAGGAGTAGGATTCAGCAATTCGCGCCAAACAGCTGTTTCTTTGTCCTTCTCTGAGCTGAAAAAACCGGCAGCTTGTTTAATTTCTGCAAGCCTATCCTCAACTTCACTCGGATTGTCAGTGGTTTTTAAAAGCACCACTCTTGCTTCATCAATCCGGTTCTGCATAACTAGCCATCTTGGAGATTCAGGGATGAAAAATAAGGCGAATGCAATGAAAATGGATGGAAGTATCCCAACTGCAAGCATTATTCTCCAGTTTATATGTGCAGGCAGTCCGGAAAACAGGTAATTCGACACATAACCGAGCAAAATTCCAAAATTAATAAAAATTTCAGGAAACGATGTGAGGGATCCTCTTGCTGATGAAGGTGATATTTCAGCTATGTATACTGGTGTGATCATAACACCAAAGCCAATGCCTATCCCAGCAAAGAACCTCCCGATCATTAGCACGGTGAATGAAGGAGCAAGAGCCATGACACCGGCACCAGATTGGAATATAATGGATGCAAAAGCCATTGTCCATTTCCTGCCAATGGCATCTGAAGTTTTACCTCCTGCCAAGCTTCCCAAAAGAGAAATTATGCTGAGAATACCGACAAGGATTTCTTCTTGTACCTCTGTGATATTCAAATCCTCTTTGATGAATAAAATTGCTCCACTCATAACACCAACATCTGCAAATCACAACGCAAACTTACTTTCCCATAAAAATGCATTCTTTTCTGTCCGAAAGAACAAAGGACTAATCCATAAAAATGCATTCTTTCAACTACACATTAGTATAATACTTATCTGCAGCTATGTAATTGGAACTAATCCGTACAATTACAGCATTGTTTTGATAATTAACATCAATCAGGTGAGGTGAAATTTATATAGCACCACAGTAAATCGATCAGCTCGTAAGCCGTAACCAGTTGGTTTCTACTTTCTACTTTGTAGAACTGGATCCTAATACAATGCCAATCCATTATACTTTAGACCAATGCAAATTCAGCAGCCAACTAAATCATCTCTAAAAAGTTGACAAATTAACATCTAGTTTCAGGCGACTCTTTTCCACCTAAAAAGCACAAAGAAAGGCAATGTATATACAGCAACAACCAATTCAATACTGGACATCACATAATTTTTTTTCAAAATAGTGAAAAAGGGAGAGAAGAAGCAAGTAACCGTAGCCGAGAAGGACAGAATTGAGGGAAGCAAAAATGGCAGAGGCCATGACAAATTTGGTTGCGCTACTGATTTTGTCCTGTTGAAAGGAAGAAACAGGGATGGAATCAGAGAGAACAAGATCCTGTTCTTCTTCTTGTTGTTGCAATGAATCAGAATCCATCCTAACGTACTTGTTCCTATTCCCATTTTCTTGGAACCCCATTTCGCCAAATTGTTGTTTAGCCTGTAGTTTTGGTTGGGAAAATGGAAAAAGAAGCAGCTTTTGGGGTTTAATTCATGAGAAACATGAGATGTGATGAGATGAGATGATGATCGAAATGTGGTGTTTAGAGAGAGGGTTTTCCATTCGTTTACGCCTTTTACGGTTTTTTTACCTTTAGCGATGGGATTAATTATTTAAGTGTGGGAAGAAAAGAAGGTCAAAACTAAGGAATTAGAGAGCGACAGACAGACAACGATGTTCTTTCATCATTAAGAAAAAACTTCATGGGACTGACTGATGATAAAGATTGCTCGTGTTGTGGGCTAAGCTAATAAGCTTGGTTTCCCCCCTTCACCACTAACTTTTCAACTCTATAAATATTATTTAATAAAATATTCGTTATATAAATATATACTATAAATATTATTTAATAAAACATTCGTTATATAAATATATAATAATTTAAAACAAACTAACTAAAACGTTAACTAATTTAATGAGTTAATCAAGTTAACTTGTTGAAAAGAAAAATTACCTCACCGGCTACGAAACTACCAGCTAACTTTCCAACTAACTCTAATCTCTTGGTTTGGTTTGCTTCATCATAGGACAAGGTCTTTTATGAATTTGATTATCTACATTCTTGAATCTCCTATACTATGAAAAAGTTACATTGAGGATCTCTTTTTGCTCTCGAGAAGGAAATATAATTCGTATTATATTACGATGCGTTAGTTGGTTACGATAGATCACATATTTAAATTCCACGAGAAGAACTTTACGTGATATCTCATAAGTCTGGACATGTGCGATTAGCAATATAACTAATATGCTCGTAACGGCATGTTATTTGTTGGAAATTTGGCATATTGACAACTGCCTTATCAATATTGCATGTATTATATCAAGCATGTCACATTTTAGTTGGTTATATATGGATTATATATTAATATGCATCTACATTCAATGGATTACACATTATATAAGTGTCATAGTAAATATTTAGTATAAAATTTAAACTGACTTTTTTCAATTCGAATAATTTATTTTATATCATTCGAATTGGTAAAATTCAATTTGAATTCTATACCAATCAGACCCTATCTAAGGTACAAACTAAATTATATATAAACTTAAATAGATAACACTAGCTTTTTTATTTACAACATGTTTCATTCATGGAATTTTGAATTTTCTACAATTAGGCAGACTTTCGCTCTAAATTAGAAAAATAAAATATATATTCCGTTTCATCTCAAATAAATTAAAATTTTGATAATTCTAAAAAAACTTAGTTTATTTTTAAAAATTTCAGAAGTTAAATTGAAGTTTTATATTAATATTTTTATTTTTCTAATTTAAATATTCATAAGGCGAAAGGGCGATATAGCATCGCCAAAGCGGTAAGACGATCGCACTTTCGCCTTATGAATATTTAAATTAAAAAAATATAAATATTACTCAAAATTTTAAATTTACATTCTAAAATAATTTTAAAAATAAAATAATATATGTTTAGAATTACTTATTTTTTATTTTAGTGTTTTGAAAGTTAACAAAATAAATATGTTAATTTTTTTATTTATTACATTCATATGTTGTTAAGATTTATGTTCTTTTGAGTGCAAAGAGTGTTTGTTTCTAAACTCAAATTGAGTTTTACACAATTTTTCATTTGATTCTCAGTTGTATCTTATTTAGCTTCTTAATGTTACTTTTTTCCAATTTAGTTACTACTCATCGAAACTCAATTCAAATTTAACTTCAAATATAGAAATAAACACATCATTATGTTTACATGTTTGGCCTCTTGTGACCTAAACTGAAGTATATAAATTTGAGGGGGTAATTTTATAAATAGCCAAAAATGAAGATCGTTATCTTGTCTTTTACGCTCTGACTTGCTAAAATTAGAATAATCGTTGTTGAAAATTGTGTTTCAGAATTGCAGATGTAGAGACTATAGTCCATATGGCAATGGCGAAGCTTCCTCCTCACAAAAATCTGCTCTAATGGTTACGAATGTTTCTCGTCAACATCCAAATTCTATCACTATGAATACAAATACAATCCCCATTCGTATAAAACCTCCTTCCGCAAAAATCCTCAAATCCCTAAATTTTCGTCGGTGATCAACGACGTAGGAGATGGCGGCGACGTCGATGGAGAACTCCAATATCACCGGAGGAATGATAGTGAATACTCTGGGAAATGTGACTGGCGATTTCTGTCATATCGACATTGCTCTCCACTCGCCTGGTGCATGGGGTGCCGAGTTGGCTGACAAGTTCCTTGATTATTCACTGCCTCGTCTGCATCTCCAGCTCGCCATTATCGTTCTCCTTACTCAGTCTCTTCATCTATTTCTTCGCCGTTTCAATTTGCCTCGCCTTTTCTCCGAGATTTTGGTAAACATTCAATTTATCCACATTTCAAATTTACTATCGTCTGTTGTGTTTATTGCATCGGAGATGATTGTTAAGATATGGAAATGTTTGCTCTAGCTAATTATGCAAATTGTTGTTAATGAAGTACATAATTAAGAAGAGCCAATTAAGAGATCATACATAACACACGAATTGGCAGGAATGTTTGAAAGTTGAGTTATTAGGATTGTAATCGATGTTTTCGTTTAATCAGGCTGGAATCATATTGGGACCAACGGTGCTTGGACGATGGGAGAGTGTTCAGACTAAGTTGTTTCCGG
>JAYMSP010000943.1:0-38611 GCA_036897095.1 Plantago elongata | reverse complement strand
GAGACTGGCCTGGAGGAGGAGGTGTCTCATTGGCGAAGAATCCTTTGGGCCGATCCTCGTGGCCTGGGCTTGTCCACTGACTAGGTCCACCTCCGCCGCTACGTGTTCGGAGAGAGGGCGAAGCCTTGATCAGGACTGGTTGTTAGCTGCTTCAACTTGGCTAAGTTGACAAATGAATAAAGTGCATAATCCTGAAAATGATATGATCAGCCTTAATGGATTTTCCATTGTATTTGGCATCATTTCTAGCCAGCCAGCCATACCATGCAATCAATAAAGGAACAAGGACTCTGATATGATGAGCACAAACATAGTCTGAAGAATAAAATCAAGATTTGAATCTAGCAATCACACTATCATGGGAATTTAACTAGACTTGAAAAAGATCAGCAAACCAGACCCAAACCTTATGAATTTTCTGATTCCAAAGAATTACATGAGTAATGGTTTCCATCTTATTACAAAATTGACATTTTGACACAATTTTCATACCTTTCTGTCTGAGGACCTCATCTACTGGGAGCCACTTATGAAGTAGCTTCCACAAGAAGATGGAAACAGTGGTAGGAATTCTAGTGTCCCAACAAGCAGCCAACATTTTGTTCAAAGAGGATCTAGCCCTAGTTAACTCCCAAGCAGATTTAGAAGAGAACAATCCATAATAAGAACATTTCTAAATGGGAGAGGCAGGCATAGTATCATCAAAAGGGATCAAAGAAAGATGAGCTGCTACATGTAGAGGTAGGTTGCTAGTGAGTTTGTTGATATCCCACAATTGGGAAGAGCCATACTCTACTACTAGCTCATTTTCCTCACAAGGCAAAACAAATAGGTCACCTAACTTACCAATTCCAGACCAGTTATCCAACCAAAAGAAACAAGAGCCTGTACTAATTTTCCAAAAATAATTTTCTTCAGTATTATGACAAACACTCTTCATTCTCTTCCAAAGGGAAGAGTCTGAGTTTTTCACTACTATATCAGTGGGGAAAACATCCTTGCAATATTTTTCTTTCATGAAGTAAGCCCATAGAGAGTTGTGTTCCCTAAACTTATACCATAGCTTCACTGAAAAGGCTTTACAGGACTCAGCAAGGTTCCTGACCCCTAGCCCTCCCTCTGCTAAAGGAAAACAAACCTTACTCCATTTAGACCAATGAATTTTATTTCCAGAATCATTAGACCCCCAAAAAGAACCTGGAAATGATATAATCAATGAGTTTCAGAACAGTCTTAGGAGGATGTAAAACTTGAAGTAAGTAGACTGCCATAGAGAATATGACACTTCTGATAAGGAACCATCTAGCACCCTGTGATAACCAGTGCAGATTCCAGCCAGTAAACTTACTTCTGATTTTTTCAATGAGAGGATTAAACAAACGGATCTTCTTTCTACCTTTGAAAATAGGGGTTCCAAGGTAAAAGAAAGGTAGAGGGGAAACCTCTAGACCCAAAACCTCATGTATCATGTCAACATTAGCATTTTTACCCAGAAAAACATTGCTTTTGGAAAAATTGATTTTCTAGCCCAGAAGTATTCTCATAATGCTGTAAAAAATTCATAATCTTTTTAAGGCCAGACTTTAACTCTTTGGTAAAGATGATAAGGTCATCAGCATAAGCCAAATGACTAACATATAATCTCTTTTTGTTATCATAGTAAAGACAAGGGTTTTGATCAAATAAGGAATTTTGAAAAGATACTCACTAGCCAAGATGAAGAGGGCAGGGGATAGTGGATCCCCGTGCCTAAGGCCGTGAGCTGATTTGATAAAACCTTTGGAGACACCATTTACCATAATACCAAAGTGGCAATTGCTTATAGTACCCATCAACATATTAATCCAGTGATCAGAAAACCCAAAAGCATTCAACATTTTAGACAGGAATGACCAGTTAAGTCTATCATAGGCTTTCATCATGTCTATTTTGAAAACTACATTAGAGTCTCTAGTCTTAACATCCAAAGAGTGAATTAATTCTTGAGTAAGAAGAATATTTTCTGAAATGAGTCTGCCTTTTAAAAAACCATTTTGATTTTCAGAAATCATATTAGGTAACACTACAACAAGCCTATCATTGAGAATTTTAAAAAGATTTCATGAGAAAAGTTACATAAGCTGATAGTACTATAATCATTTCAAGTGTTAGGGCTAGCAGTTTTGGGAATAAGAGCTATAGAAGTAGCTGCAAAGCCTACAAGGAGGGGGCTAGCATTAAAATAATCAGCCACAGCCTCCACATGGTCAAATTTCAAAACATCCCAACAAGCTCTATAAAACTAGGCAGTACAGTCATCAGGACCTGTAGAGGCATCCTAGTTTTGGCTAAAAACACTTCTTTAATTTTCTCCAAACCAGGGACCTCACAAAGAGAGGTATTAATATCATCATCCACAATTTTTTCAAAAAACTTAAGATTAGGTTATTCAAAAACAGGAATATTGTCAGTCAAAACATGTTCAAAAGGGGATATAGCAGAGGCATGTATATCCATTGTAGAATTCAGAGTTCTACCATTATCATCAATACTCAATATCTTGCATTTTAGTCTTTTTCTCTTAACCATATTATGAAAAAGTCTAGTATTCCTATCCCCCTCTAGGTTCCATTTACAACTGGCTTTTTGCCTCCAGAAAGTTTCCTGCATATCCAAAGCAATTTGAAAATCATTGTCTTTTTCCTTAAAAAGAATCAGGTTACTAGCAGAAGAATCTAATAAAGACATAGCTTCTGCCAAAGCAACCTCTTTTTTCAAAATGCTAAGCTTTTCAAACAAATTACAAAAAATATTTTTGTTCCACCACTTGAGATGTTGTTTGAGCCTATGCAGTTTTTCCCAAAACTTTTCTAAACCTACATTACTAGAAGGTAAATTCCAATGAGAAGTAATACTAGGTACACAATCTGGATGGCTAAGCCACATGTTTTGGAATCTAAAAGGGGAAGGACTAGGCAAAACAAAAGTTCTAGCAGACAAAATTAAAGGACAATGATCAGAGCATCTTTTGACACCATGATTGACTTTAGTATCAGAGAACAAGTTCAACCAGGATTGATTAAACAACAGTCTATCTAATCTTTGATGCACTAAATTTTTGTTCCAGGTAAATGGTAACCCTACAAAGTCAATGTCTAACAAAGAGCAATCAAGAATGCAATTGCCAAAATCATTCATAGCATGCACATTACGGGATTGACCATCTGACCTCTCTTCAGCCTTAGTAATTATGTTAAAATCACCCCCTATGCACCAAGGTTCATCATATACAGCTAGGTCCTTTATACCATCCCATAGATTAACCCTTTCCCTTACTGTAAATTTAGCATTGACAAAAGTCATGCAGATAGGGCAATCAAGGAAACTAGAAGACACCTTACAATGTAGGAACTGATCATGGTCTACAAGAACCTCTAGATTAAAATTATCAGACACAAAAACCCAAATCTTATTAGAACAGTTAGCAACTAATTTTTTTATTTTTAAATTTTTACACATAGTAAATTCATCTATAGGTATCATAGGTTCAAGGACATATACCACATCTAATTTATACAAATTAATAAGGTACCATAATTGTTGTACAGAACTCTTATTCCTTATACCTATGATATTTCAAATGATAGGACTCATTTATTAGAAGTATGAGAAGAGTTTTTCTTACCAGACTTACCTCTAGCAGAAGATCTTCTCCCTTTACCACTCACCTCCTTTTTAGTAGAAGGCTGAAGGGGGGCAACCACAGGTTCAATGATGATCACTCGGGTAGGTGTATCCCCTTCATCACTACTTGCATCATCCAAAATAACAGGGTTGGAAGCAAATCTGATAGTAGCATTGGCAGCAAGAGCAACAACCAAGTACTTATTAGCCACATAATCTGAAGTCAAGGGAACATGACTCATACCATCCAGTGATCTTCTTTTGTTTTCCTGCAATACAGTAGGTTCAAATTCTAAATTAGAAGTAGTCAGACTCAATGAGATAGTAGAATTACTAGGAATAACTTCCCTCCCAACAATAGATGGAATAATTTCAGGTTGCTCTGCTAGAATAGGAACAGGGCCTGACATTTGATCTACCATTTGAACTTCATCAACCAGTCCCTTCTCCACAAAGGAATCTTCCACACCTTTACCTAATTGAGAGTCAAGTTCAGTACTAGGGGGAACAACTTCCTCCTCAACAAAGTTCAATGCAGCAAAAGGATTTTCAGCAAACATCTCAGAAGGGGTAGGTTCCTTATCTGGGATGTGATCCAAAGAGGCAGAAGAAGCATCATAAGAGGAGTCAACACCTCTACCTCCCCCTCTCTGCCCTCCACCTCTAGTATTGAAATTTCTTCCGCCTCCATTTCCCCTCCTATTCACTTGAACCCATTTGTTAACCCTCCTATTTTGCTGATAGGGAACGACCCTAATAGTAGGTTCTACCTGGCTCTGACCAGCCAAGAATTCCTCACCAGAAGAAGGAACCTTTTCCTTAGCCAGACACCTATCTTCCACATGACCCAGTTTGTGGCAAAATTTGCAGTAATGGGGGGTTTTAGCATAAAAAACTTTTACAGGAAACCCTTTATCAGCAGCTTTAAACCAAATTGTATGGTGTAAAGGTTTTGATACAACCACATCAATACACAAAGTAGCTACACTCAATTTACTCTTGTTAGTAGTGTACCCGTCAAGTTTAATAGGATCTCCAATAAGTTTACCAATTTCTAATAAGGCTTCTTTTTTAAATAAGAAAAGAGGCAGTTTTTCAAAAGAAACTCAAATAGGCACAACTGGCGATTCATCTTCTAGAGAAAAAGAAGACAACCATTTGAATAGTCTGATAGGAATTCCTCCTATATTTGGGTTTTCCAAAATTCAAAGAAAGTTAAAGTCTTCCTCACAAAATAGCTTTATTGCCACTTGATTTTATCAATGAAACTAATTGAAAATCCTTTCTTTAACTTCAAAATTTTCAGAGAGTTAGTAATCTCAAAAAATTTGGGGATGCTAAAGGAGAATTTTCCCACCAGAGTAAGGTAAAAAGCTGCTGATAATAAGCTAACCTCAGGAGCAGTACAAGCCAGAGAAGGCACACCATTAAAGAGCCCAGGAGCCTTAGGATGTACCACTTGATGAGGAAGATCCATACCAAAGAAAGGGTACTGAACCACTGGCGTCACAGAAGAAGAACCACCCCCGGAAAATTGAGATCTGGGAACCTTAGAAGGACCAGTAGCTGGAGAATCTGCAACCTTAGTGAATGACATGGTATCGGGAGAGAAAAAGCAAAGAAAAGATCGGTAGGAGGTATAGGACTAGTAGGCTTGAGAGGGGGGGAAGAAGGAGGGATAGAAGAAGACAAGGGTTAAGAAGGATTAGCAGCGGAGCTACCGAGACGACCCACTTGCCAGAGGGTCCTAATCGGAAACCTTGGAATAGAAGAGACAACATCAAGCCACTTTGTGGACAGGTCAGAGGGAGAACTAGGGTCAAGATGAGAGGTAGGGTTAGGAAAAGAGAAAGATGGATCTCATCGGGAAATCGGATTAGAAGAAGATGATGGGTTATGGGAGGGAGGGGAAGATAAATGGGTAGCCATGAGGGTGAATCTCTAGCGGCAGAAGGCTGCCGGAGTAGCAGAGATGAAGAAAAACCTTGGGTTCCGACATAATGAGTAAAAACCTATTATATATTCAATTGTTTGGTTGAAAAGGAATGTAGAAACATGTCAGGTCAGGATAAAGTTGACGATGTCAACCTTTTGATGTTCTAGTCTTTTGTTGCTTGTCTTTCATTTTCTGTCTTTCAGACCTTGAGTTCCTCATTTCCTATTCTCAGTTGTGACTTGTATGAACTCTCGATCACAAAAAATGAAACATGCTACTGACCTGGGAGCAATACAATTTATGGGCTCCATTGGCCCAAGGTACTAAGCTCTACCTTTTGCAAGCTATGATACTTAACGAGTGGTGTTGTACCATGGCGTTGGAGTTGGAGATGCAACCTGGTACAACACTCCATTGGTGTTGCAACAGGTCACAAACTGTGGGACGCACATTGTGCATTTCACAACCTTTATTAGTTTGTATTATCTGAAAACTCCTTCATTTCAGTTCCATTTAGTTCAGTTCTGCTTAGTTATATTTTATATTGCATTTTAATTTAATTAAATTCAATTCAGAAATTAAGAGTCGAAGAAAACAGAGCCTTATTTTTACCTTTAACTTCTTCGTTTCAAACATTTTTCAGGTATGATCATTGGAGTAGAAATTGGAAACGTACAAATGAATTGAGTACTCATTATAGAAAAACAAATCTGAAAAAGATCTCACTTTCAAGTAACATCCAAACAAATGGAGAAAGAGACCCCATATAAATTGATTAGCATGTCAAGAACAAAAATGTTAACCGTATGATGATGGTTAAAGAGGGAATCAAGGAAGCATGTGATTGTTGCAGAGAAGGCTCAGGTCAGGATACTGACTAGATTCCATCGTTGATGGTGCAGAAGCAATAACCGTGGTCCCTATGTATTGTTCTTCTTTCTTATTACTACTACGTCTACATTGACTCTCCTTCTCTTATAATTCAATAAAGCTATCAACGGTTTCTTTAGGTTACGGAGGGATTGCAAATTGCAATAATGCTGCTGGCTATGTTTGGCCTGACACTTTCAAATGCTTTCATCCCCTACCATCTTTCTTGCACCTATATGGAACTATCCTTCTCAACTCCGGTACATAATAGAATAGATACATGGACAACACATTACAATACTCCCAATACAACGCCCATTCAAATTTATGAATGCAAACTACTTCCTTAGTCTCCCATCCTAAATTTTTTACTTTGTCATTTTTGTTGTCCCGATTAAAACTTTTCATTTTCATTTGTAGTCCAACTTTAACATTAAAATATTCAGACAATAATAATTACATAAAATGCCACTCAATTATAAATAAAAGTACCATTGTCTTACTATTTTATTAAAAAGTATTCTTGTGTTATTTTTTAACCAAAAGTGTGTTTGGAAAAGGAACATGGCCTAATTACAATAATACTCCCTATGTCAACAAAGATTAACGTAGTCCATATTCATAAAACACTCTCTTATTATACAGATTTGGACTTCTATAAACCCTCCTAGAAATGAACGCAAAGTCGAAGGTTGAGAACATGATGGTGTGTCTATTGTGTGTACACCAAATCTTACTGCAGGCACTAAAAACAGATTAACACGCCAATAAAAAACTATAGACAGCTTTAAGATACTTAGGGGTGAAGATATTGTATAGTACTCAGAAGTTTACAGAACCAAAGAGCTTACGAGAACCATTTGAAGTACAAAAACGTCAGCAGAACAGAAAACAATGTATGGAAGTGCTGGACAGTTGTAGAGTGACAAATAGTACAATATTTAATGATTAGTGTTTGCAAACAAATCTTACAGTTTAAGGTCGAATTTTTACATTAAATTGTGTTTTATATGCAACTAAACAACTAAGTTACGTCACTATTACATTCATATAAAATCAATTTCTTATTCATCCGTTAAAATTAGGTCTGGTAAAATCGTATGGAAAACAATCTATAGATTCATACTTCAAATTCAAAATTCAAACTTTAAAGTTGTTTCGCAACTTCATACACTGAATTTAATGGACCATTGCAGCCTTTTATAGTAGTACTTACAAACATGGACACATGGAGAAGAAATGATAGACCTCTGGACCTGTATGTGCTCCAATCTATGGACTTTTTTTTTTTAAAAGGCAAAGGTGACTCGAACCCCCAACCAATGAAGCGTATTACCAATTGCGTTGAGCTTCGTTGCCATGGACATTACTTCTTTACTACAGACATCAGGTGTGAGATCGCCCAACTCAACCAGGTGACTCTATTTGTACAAGACTAAACTGGCTTCTTCTACAATGTTATCAGCTAACACAAACTATAATTTTAAAAGATAGTGACGTGGTCAAGAAACCAATATGACAACAACGCCCGAGTTTTAAGATCAACAGAAACACAATGTAAACAGGAATTATCAGATTAAGAAAACTTCTCAAGGAAGAGATTGTTTGGATAATAGTAAGTAATGACATGGGACACCATCTAAGCAAAGAGAGCATATCTTAGAAGTTGCAGCAAATGAAAACCCTCAAGGGACTCGAGCCATGACCTTTTGGAGAAAAGCATAAAATTGCTGGGGGTAAAAATACCAGTATCATCCGGGATCAGGTACATAGGGAATAGGGACAATGGAAGTGAAATCGGGCATATCAAGTTAATATAGATGGACTTCATTCCTACACTACATTACAATACAATGCCACAAGACCACCAATTATGCCCAAAAGGCCACTAACATACTGAAAGTAAGAAATATGAGCCATAATCTGAAGGATTGTAAAAGGATATTACTATGTCTTAGACCATGCCCCCTAACATAATAACAATTGGAACGATATGATGTGGACCCACAGAAGAAACCGAATTTACAAAAAATCTGGAAAAAAGTCTAACTTAGAAGGCAAATCAACGATAAAATGAAAGAGTTAAATAAATATTCAACAAAGAAACTATGCAGGACTATAGTACATTAAATCAAGGAGAAAAACATCTCAAGTACCTATACCGTCCATATAAAATGTTTCCTGAGATCTAAACAGTAACTTTTCTTGGGTAACAACACAATATAAGAGATCTTACAGAGGGTAGCAGCGTATGATTCAAGTTTTGAAGTTTCTCCAAGTGCACATATCTTCCCCGAGTACGTTCTCCAAATGAGTGAAATCAGAAATGATAACACCTCACACAGAATCAGCACGAACTTGCAAGGCACCCTGAAGGCATTGTACTGCTCCACCATAGTTTAAGAAACCCATATACCAAAATTCATGGTTATCAACTGATATGACCTGGATATATTTTTCAGATGAATTTGTTCTGCTAGTTGAGGAGTTGACGCCTTTGAGTTGATGTAATGGGATAACAACCTGTTTAGAGTAATTAAAAACAGAACATGATGTTAAATCATTCATCAAAGATAATAAACATAATGCTATATACCAAATAAGTTGAGTCACTGGCAATTTTGTTATCCCCTAGCTTGTCAACTAACCAGGAATAGGACGAATATATTTCTAAGTTGAAAATGAAAGAATATGAATAGCCCATGAATTAAATGAACCTTTCCCCCAGACAGTTTGTACAGGCTATGTTTAGTTATGAGGTATAAGCCAAGAAGATAACAGTGAATTAAATGAACCTTTTCCCCCCAGACTGTTTGTACAACCTATGCAGGGCTTGCAGAAGGTTATAAATAGAAGCTGAAAAAACTGCAGTTATAAAATTTGATAATCATTTATCTAAACACAGGTCAATATTCATATTTCTTAACCCCGATAGGAGCAGTTGACAATTAAATGGGATTGGTGATGTCATCGGGAATTGCATAGGTTGTTCTCTGAAAATGGTTTTAAATAGGAGATCAATCAGAACAAAAACAATTGCATTAGATATATAGGTTCTTCTCCTGCTTTCATGCCTTATATGTAAAAATAACCATAAGGCAGATAACCACTTTGCAATCCTACAAATTTCTTTTTTCGAAGGATGTACTCAAATGGCACTAAGAACCTTCCTCAGTGATATTTTTTACCAAATGGATCTGCACATATGTCAGGGCTTTGAGAAGTAAAGAGCAAGACAAGCGACATTAAAGAGCGATACAAGTCACATGACGGGTCCAACAAATTATTTTGCCCACATTTACGCTCTACAACCAAACTTCTAAGCATGTTATCTTATTCTTAAAGCTTAATGGCAATTGCACTGAATAAGGACATATTTAAACACAAACTTCAGAGTGGAATACCATTTAAGAGTACCTTATAATAGCTCCACTCAGTTTTATCACCAGCTTGGTATGAAAGAGGATTGTCGCTACAAAAAGCAAGCTTTGCAGAAGAAACATATAAAACCCCCATGACTGGACCTGCCGATGTAGACAAGTAGCATGCAAATGAATTTGTCAGTTGCTCCTCTGGGACTGTCTCAAATGTATGCCGGAATATATTCTCATATCCACCTTCAGCTAGAACCTTTGTTCCTTGTGCTAATCTTCCTAGAGCAGCATCTGCTAGACTAGGGCTTGTTTTCACTATGTCAAACCAAAAAAAGAATAATTAGAAGATATAAGGGTGCAAATCAGACAGGTACCAACATTCGCTTTATATTACGTAAGAAAGCAGTTAAATGAAATTTGGATACTAATACAGTTCAATGTTGATGATTGGTATGAACAAGAGATCCACGAACAATTAGGAAATACGTTAATTTATTGAAATGAGCAAAGTCCAAATCATTATCTAGATCAAAGATCAATGTATGGAAGTTGTACTTAAAAATGGATTCTTTTTACTTTAATAATCATCATCAATCTTCACCGTAAGTAAAAGGCTATGGCAGTCTGACTCTATAACACAAGACATATATTCTGATAAGGAGAATGCTTCAACCTAACTAGTGTCTTGGAGGTTAGCGCATGCATTACTGGAAAGAAGACTACTCACATTCTCTCTACAACATGAGGGTAGTTGTAAGATAAATGTATTTGCAAGAATAGTGAACCAAACAGCAAGCAGATTAGTGCTATTGGCCTTCTGTGAGAAAAAAAAAGAAGCAAATGCCACTTGACAAGTTTCCACCCATGTAACAAGCATCTCTTATTCAGTTAAATTCTCTATCATGGTGCCTATATATCCATCCAAAGGGAATGTGAGTGGTTCCTACTTTGCCATGTTAGTAGTTACATTTTTCATCATCTTTAAAGCAAAACAACATACTACAGATGTGTGAACATATTTATTCCCATAAATCAAACCATTTAGTCCATTAACATCGGGAAACTCTCCAGTAATGGGAGGAATTGACATTAACTGAACATACGAAGGTTCAAACCAAGTTAAAGAACAGCTAATAAAGAGATCAAGGTACATCAAAGAACACAAATGCAAGGGTTGGACAAAAGAATAATAATAATAATAATAATAATAATAATAATAATAATAATAATAATAATAATAATAATAATAATAATAATAATAATCCACTGAAAGAAAGAAAAAATGCTCTCTCTAACTGTGTGCGATTTACACCTTAGTGTGTGCAATTTTTTCCCGCGTTTGTTTTCGATTTTTCCTTTGTCATTAACGATGTCAGAGAGGCGATCTTCTGTGAATTTTCATCAGAATCATTGTGATAATATTGATCCTGAGGATGTTGTTGATCCTAAGTTGGATGGGGATGAAGCTTTTGAGGAGGATGAAGAGGTGTTTGGGGATGATCCGTCTCGAATGGTGGATAAATCTAATCGACCGGATTTGCGAAGAAGTCAGTATGCTAATGGTCGTGAAGATGCTGGTAGATGTATGCGAGGGGTAACCGGCGCTGGAATGAGTTATTTTCAGGTAATCATCGACCTGAAAATGGATTGGTATTTGAGTATACTGCACCTGTGTTGAGATCTGTTGTGGATTTTACGAGTGAGGATGTGAGTGAATCTATTGATTTCTGGAAGTTTGCTTTGGTTGGATCGGTCGTCGGAGCTAGGATTCCGGTTGAGGCGATGAAACGGTTTCCAGAGAATAGATGGAATCTATCACCACAGATTCATGTTGCGGATAATGGAGTATTTGTTTTCCGATTTGATTCAGAGGAAGAGATGTTGGAGGTTTTTGGTGGAGGTCCATAGATGGTGAAAGGAATGTATCCTTTGGTGCTTAAACAATGGAGTCCTGGTGTGTCGTTAGATCCTAGTACACTTGTTGACTATCCAGTTTGGATTAAACTACCTAATCTGGATTTACAATTCTGGTCTCTGAGTATGTTAGGAAAAATTGGAAGTCATGTGGGTAAGCCTTGCTATATAGATAAGATGACTGCACAGAGAGAACGTTTAGCATATGCTCGTATTCTAGTGGAGTTAAAGTCTGGAGAAAAAATGTTGGATCAGGTAGTATTGAAGGGACCAGGTGAGGTTGAATTTGTTCAAAGCATTGTTTATGAAAGTAGACCTCTACAGTGTTATGGATGTTTGACAATGAATTTACAAAGACAGGGAAATATTAGTGAGGGACTAGCTCAGGATGGAGGAATGGAAAATGGAACCCAAAGGAGGAAGGGGAGTGTTTCTGGGGAACATGGTGGTAGGCAGGTGCCCTTTAATCAGTTTTCTCCTATTGTTTTTGGATCAAATAGTCAGCAGGTTCAGCAGGAGCCTGGTTTACAGTGCAGAGGAATAGTTTTAGTGCTTTTTAGAATGAGGGAAGGGTTAATGAGTTGGTTACAGAGGTACAGAATGGTTCAGCAGGTTTGTAAGTCCAGCAGGAACATAGTAATGATTCAGGGGAGCATGAGGATGATATAATGAATGAAGAGGCTTGGCAAGAAGTTGGGAATAGAGGTAAGGTGCTTATGAGAGGGTCTGGTTCAAAGAGATAGACTGCTAGAAAGACTACAGGAAATGGTGGAGACCAGAGGAATTTGTGATCAAATGGAAGGGGCCCAGGTCCACATTGATAGTGGCCTGAATATCTGTAGTTGGAACTTGAGGGGATTGAATCATCCCCTCAAGAAAGATGCCCTGAGGAGGGTGATGGGTTTTCATAATTGTAGTTTAGGAGGGTTTCTAGAGACTAGGTTGAAGGAGAGGTTTGATATTTTAAAAGTTAAATTGGAGACAAAATGGAAGGTGGAAAGTAATGTAGAGTTGAGTAAGAACTGTAAGGTTTTATTAGTGTGGGATGATAGTAGGGTTAATGTTACTATTCTGAAAAAACATGAGCAGTTTATACATTGTCAGGTACAAATGAAAGATTTACAGTGGAGTGGCTTGGTTACTTTTGTGTATGCACTGAATAAGTTAATCAAAGAGTTTGACAGTGGAAAGAATTGTGTGATTTGAAATCTAGTGCGCACTTACCTTGGATGATTTCTGGGGACTTCAATGCTGTTTTGGAAGGGTCTGATATGCTAATGGAGTGATTGGTACAGTGGGAACTGAGTTGAAGGAATTTCTGCAGGATTGTGAACTGATGGATCAGGCTTATGTGGGACCAGTATACACTTGGACTAATTCACACATTTTCTGCAAGCTGGATAGAGTTTTGATTAATCAAATGTGGCTTAGTATGAATCAGGAGTCTGTTGTGCAGTTTCATCTTCCAGGTATTTCTGATCATGCTTATAGTGTGGTTAGAGTCTTTAAGGGGGGAAGGGTGAGAGGTGCTCCTTTTAGATTTAACATTTGGGCTTTGGTTGTTAAGTTTCTTGCTATAGTTAAAAGAGTCTGGGATACTCAGGTTTATGGGTGCTATATGTATCAGTTAGGGACTATAATGAAAGCTTTGAAGGTGGAGTTAAAACTTTAAATGTTAGAAAATACCAGAATTTGGAAAGGAGAGTGGAGGAGAAGCTTATTATTTTGAGTGGGATGCAAACTCAGCTGTTAAATAATCCTGGTAATACTAGTTTAAATGATGAAATTCATCAAGCTCAGCTGCATTATGTGGAGGTACAGACGTTGTGGAAAGGGCAGCTTCAGCAACAAGCTAAGCTGGATTGGTTGGAGGATGGTGATGCCTGTAGTAGGCTTTTCATTAATTCTGTGAAAGGTAGAATAAAAAAGAATAGGATACATTTGCTCAAGAAGGATGATGGTATTGTCTTGACTAGAAGATGTGATATAGTAGCTCATATTCTGGAGTTTTACACTGACTTGTTTGGTACTGAGAGACATGTGGTGGATATTCAGACATATGTTTTTGATTGTGGACCTAAAGTGACAGAGGGTATGAATATGTGTTTAAAGGCTAGTGTTACTCAGGAAGAGGTTAGAAAAGCTGTGTTTGCTATGTCAGATGTGAAGAGCCCTGACCCAGATGGCATGAGTGCTTGTTTTATCAAAAAAGAGCTGGACTGTGATAGGGGATTTAGTGTTTACTGCTGTGAAGGAATTTTTTTATTCATGGAAGATTCTAACTCAAATAAATAGTACTTACGTTAGTTTGTTACCTAAATGTGTAAATGCATCTTCACTTTCTGATTTCAGGCCTATTTCTTGTTGCAATGTGGTGTATAGAATTTTGACAAAAGTGTTAGCTAATAGATTGAAATTCATGTTGCCTAAGTTGATTGATCAATGTCAGAATGCCTTTGTGAGTGGTAGGGACTTACTTCAGAATATTTTTGTTACTCAAGAACTTGTGAGATTGTATGGTAGATCTAGAGTTTCTCAAAGATGTTTCCTTAATATTGATTTGAAAAAAGCTTATGACTCTATTAACTGGAATTTTTTGAAGCATGTAATGATAGGTCTTGATTTTGATAATTGGTTTATCCATTTAGTTATGACCTGTGTGAGTACTGCTAGATTCTCTTTTTGTGTGAATGGCATTTTAGAGGGAAGTATGCTAGGTAAACAAGGCTTGAGAGACAAGGGGACCCTTTGTCCCCTTACCTATTTGTTATTTGCATGGAATACTTAGCAAGGTTATTAAAACATGATTTGTTGAATTCTGAATTTTCAGTTTCATCCTGAGTGTAGTAAAATTAAACTCAACCATCTATAGTTTGTTGATGACTTAATCCTTTTTTGCAGGGGTGATTTGGAATCAGTAAAGGCTATGAAAGATGTTATGGACAAGTTCTCTTCAATGTCTGGTCTGGAGATTAATCAAAGAAAGAGTTCCATGTTCCTTGCAGGAGTTAGGACTGATAATCAATCAACTTTGAGGAATGTATGGAATTTTGCAGAAGGACAGTTCCCTGTGAGATATCTTGGCATACCTTTAAGTCCAGGGAGGTTAAAGAATTCTGACTATGAGGGTCTTATATAGAGAACAATTGATAGGATTCAAAGCCGGAGTGCAAAAAATAGGAGTTATGCAGGTTACAACTAGTGAAAGCAGTGTTAATGAGTATTCAAAGGTTCTGGAGTTATGTGTTTCCTATCCCTGTGGGAGTGGCAAAAAGAATTGAAGGGATTTGCAAGAGTTACTTGTGGGCTGGTGTTCAGAGTAGTAAGAAGGCTTTGGTGGCTTGGAAGAAAGTGTGTCAGAATTTTAGAAATGGAGGACTTCAGATTAAGGAGGTCTTGCAATGGAATAGGAGTGTGTTTGGTCTGATGGTGGTGAGATAGTTTCAGAATACTGGTAATGAGACTGTTTGGATTGCTTGGTTGAAGGCTTATAAGCTCAGCCATATAGATATACTACATGTAAGGAGTAAGCAGACAGATTCAGTGTGGTGGAAAACTCTTTTGCAGGTCAGAGATAAGATGTTGAATGATATGCCTGATTTCAAACTCAGTTTGTTGGGCTTTCTTCAAAGCAGATTGTGCAGATGATTTATGAGAAGTTTGTACCCAATGATAGTGAAGTGGAGTGGCATGCTCAAGTGTGGAATCATATAACTACTCCAAGAATATCCTTTTTGTATTGGCTTATTATGCTTAGAAGACTACCTACTAGAGATAGGTTGAGTAGATTTGACTAGATTACTGATAGTATGAGTGGTCTATATGGTGCAACTGTAGAGTCTCATGATCATCTTTTTAGTCTTTGTTCTTACACTGCATATTCTTACAGGTATTATGGGTGCTTTAGGTATTCATACTAGGAATAGATCACTTGATCAATGGTTTGAGTATTTTTCAGATAGTAATTGCCAGAACACTTTTGTTTATAAACTCAGATCTGCAGGATTTGGATGTGTGCTAGATGAAGTGTGGAAAGCAAGGAATAAACGGTGTTTTGAAAAGTGTCTGCTGACCTGGGAAGTGGTGAGTAAGCAGGTAGCTCATACTTTGTGTTCTCTTATTCATTTGCATTGTGCAACTCCCCATAAAAGATATGTGAAGAGGTGCTTACAGAGGCTTCAGAGAATTCAACATTTTGCCCTTAAACAAAATGGTTTTGGGTGATTATTGGATCTGTTTGATGCTTTTTATAGTGCCCAAGTGAACATATTGCAGGTTAATTTTCTGGTTTGGATGTTGTTGATGCTTGATGGTGTTGGGGTGTAAGCTGGTGCTGGTCTGTTTGGTTGTGGAAACCAGGGAGTTTGTAGCGCATATTGACTACTACAGTGGGATTCTTTGTTATTGTTGTCGTAACAAAGGGCCTGGTCACGGTTATACTGGAGCCAGGTTTACAAGGATGTGCACATTCCTCCCATTTGTACCAGAGGCTGTTTCCTGGACAGACTGGACGTGCTCCTAAAGTCTGTGTAGTCTAAATATGTGAGATGGTTGGCTATACCGAGTGGGTTTTACTCAGGAGGCTATATTCGAAGTCCATAAGCTTGTTTGCAATTTAGTATATTTTGCTTATTGCTTTGGTTTTGATTTTGTTAGTGTTTGTTGTACATCTATTGGGTATGCCCTCTTAGATTGTACTCCTATTGGTTTCTAATATATTTTTAAATTCGTGCAAAAAAAATAAAAAATTATTATTATAATTAGTATTATTATTATTATAATTAATAAAAATAAAAATAGAATAACAACAACAACCATCACAGCAAGGTCATCGTTTCATGCATCCATAACAAGAAGCCAGGAGGGACAGTTAAACGGAAAATCAACCAAGTGATTCATCTAATTCTAAGGTACCGAACCTCACCTAAACAGATGTATATAAGATTGATCAATTGTTTTTTTATGGTGACAGGTGACTGACTAGTAACAAATATCAACAGGTTCAGGTGAAGTTTTTCAAAAGCATTCGCATGGCGGTGGCGCGATACAGGTGGAATGGAAAGCTGATATTATGGTCAAAGATATCTCTTGGACGTGTTTACAGGAGATTCAGTCAGATTCTAAGCGATAGCTTCAAGAAATTTAAAAAAAAAAACGTACTCCCTCCACCCCAGATCAAATGGCACATTTGGTTCTGGGCACGGAGATTAAAGAGATTTAAGAAATGTAAGGTTGAGGGTTATTTAGTATTTTGCACATGGGGTCAGATTTTGCCAAATACAAATGTGATGACTAATGAGAGACAATTGACATGGGATGTAGGAGTAACAAGTATAATCTGGGAGAACAGGAATCTAATGCATAAACATTCAACTAATTATACAGTAGTATGACGGGTGAGTAATAATTATAATCTGGGAGAACATGAATATAATCCATAAAGATTAAAATAAATACACAGTAGAATGTAGAACTTATTCTTTCTATATTACCAATTTTGCAATAAAAAATGAGAGCAATCATCCCAAATTTAGAAATAAATGCAAAACCTGTTATCTTGTGGCTGGGTAAGTCGCTCGTCAAGAGAAATTTTATATACATAAACCACGGAGCATTAAAGGAAATAAATGTAGTAATATGATTGACAACTGAAACTAACCCAATTAGACAGCCTGATTTAGAAGTATAAGGGAGGGATCTAGCATCCACTGACATACTAGATATATTAATTTCACATTATATAGTTTTCCAGGCTAAATCACATCCGTTGAACATTTAGTTATCAATCGTGCTTTATTTATAGTACAGAATTATGGCCAGAGTCCAGACGATCAAACTTCCTTCTCCCGTATAAGATTTGCGATATACTAGATATATGATACAATTCTCCACATGCTTCATATGCAAATGGCACATCTATCGTTCTTTTTTATTCCCAACAACCCACAAACTACTATTCCCAACCAAGGAACTTATAGTTCAATCTCAGTACTACAGTCCAGCAACACGCTCATTAAAGAGTATTGCAAACTTGACATCATCAATTTTGCTTGTCCCAAATGTCAATATGTGGAATCTAAAGAAAATGGATGTTCGCATGCGATAGATATTCCACCTCCTCTAACAAATACATTCACTAAAAAGGAAGCCTTCCATTGTTCTACTAACCCATCATCCATTACCAATCTATGTATGCCATCAGTTCTGCATGCGTGCAGAAATACGCAAGAATAATACGCTTCTTTAGAAACTATTATTTCAATTTGAATTACCATCACCTATTAGACGTACAAAGACTATTTTGCAACACATCGTAGGAGATAACCATCAGTTTAATCTGATGATACAACTCAATCAAGGTATATTAAGATAAAAACAAGCAGGGTTAAGGGAAAACTCCTTACAGTGCTGCCAAGTGTTCCCAGCAAGATCCTCAGCCTTCTTTGCTGCTTCTCCCGCTTTTTTCCCCCATCTTCCAAGAACATCCTTCACACCACCCATCGTTTCTAAACCCATCAAAAGACGAAAGGAACACTCAATACTTCATAAAATCGTACTACATCAATGCACAGATGAACTAAACAAACAGATACTCCATTCAAAATTACAAATCAAACTATTATCCCAAAATAACAACACCAATCCTACTACCATTCCACATATCAGCTAGCTTATAAGCATTATATACGATAAAAAGGAACAAAACAACCATCCTTTTACCGAGTTTCAATCTACTACACTAATCGGCAGCTCAAAGTTCAGAGTCTCTGTACAAGTAACCAAAACACTAACCAGATCATATATATCAACCAAATCCACCTCAATCTAATCGTAAAAAGGCGATAGAAACAAGAAGAAAACTCCAATCAACCAAATCCAAAACCTACTATTACATTTTTTTCATTTTAATAATCGAAAACTACAGACTGACCTTTCAAATTGAAAGAGGTGGTTCTGGTGGTCTCAGCTGGAGAGTAATTAACATACGGATTGTTACCGGATCCATGCTCAGACGACCTAGGAATCGGCGTTTCCATAACCAATTCTTGACTCCACCGCACCGATTTCTTCGATTTCATACCCCTGTCCGTCGGCGATGACATATCGTTGGCATTCTTCTCCTCCGAAGTATTTCCCTCATTCAAATCTATATCCACAACAGTAATATTATCCGGAACATTCACCGGCTTCGCATGGGTTTTCTTCGGTGTCGGATCCGGATCGGGTGAATTGATCGGAATCGGTTCCATAGGCGGTGTCTTGTCGTCGGCATTGTCGTCGTTAGATTTGGTATCTGGCTGCTGCTGTTGCATCATTTTAATTGTCAACTGATGATGATTCACAATTGGATGGGAGTTTGATTTAATGTATTTGAGATTTGACAAAATTGAGATTTGAATGGCGCGTGGGTCGTAGCACCTGGAATTATGGTGGCGGCCAGCCACCGAGAGATCACCAAAGTACAAAATCTAAACGCATTACCTTATAATTTTTCATTTCATGGAGGTTAGAGTGGTTATTCAATATCATACTTCTTCTCCTTCTTTTTCATATGATGTATCGTTCTCCTTCGATCATATTTCTTCTTCACGTGTATTACATTATAATTATATTACGATGTAATTAATAGTTTTAAGATAATATAAATTATTAATTTATATTTTATAATAAAAATAATAGATAAAAAGTTCGCATACGAGTACCGTGTGCTAATTTTCTAGTATTAATTGAAATATAAATAAATTATGAGCAATATAAAATGATTGTGAATTTTTTTTATGTAAAAAATGATTGTGAATTCTGAACATGACAATATATAAAATTAATTAAAAAAATTACCTCACGGAAACTTTTCCCCGGACAAAAACTTTGTCATTGGCAAACTTTGTAAGTGGTAAAGTATGCCCGACAAACTCACACTATGTTTGCCGATGGCAAAGTATGCCCGGCAAACTCACGCTATACCGATGGCAAAGTATACTCGAGCAAACTTTGTCAATGACAAGCTTTGGCGGTGGCAAACTTTGCCAGTGGCACTCTATGCCGGTGGCAAACTTTGTCGGTGGCAAACTTTGCTAGTGGTGTCGGTGGTAAACTTTGCTAGTGACAAGCTTTGTCGGTGGCAAACGTGTCAGTGGCACTCTATGCCGGTGGCAAACTTTACCGGTAGCAAAGTATGCCCGAACAAACTTTGCCAGTGTCACACTATGCCAGTGGCAAACTTTGTCAGTGGTAAACTTTGTCGGTGCCAAAGTATGCCCGAGCAAACTTTGCCAGTGCCAGTGGCAACTTTGCTAGTGGCAAGCTTTGTCGGTTGTAAACGTTGCCAGTGGCACTCTATGCCGGTGGCAAACTTTGATTGTAGCAAAGTATGCCTGAGCAAACTTTGTCAGTGGCACACTATGCCGGTGGCAAACTTTGTCGGTGCCAAAGTATGCCCGAGCAAACTTTGTCAGTGGCATACTTAGTCGGTGACAAAGATGCCCGAGACAAACATTGTCGGTGGCAAACTATCCTGGTGTTAAATTATGTTCGAGACAAACTTTGTCGGTGATAAATTATGCACATGGTAAATTGTTTTGATTTATCATATTTTCTTTCAGATGGTTGATTTATCATATTAATAGACTTGGTTTGGTGATTTTTTTTTAAAGTTCATATATAACCTTAAATAATACTAAGTAAAATCCTTTGAGAAATGTTCATATAAAAAACCTAAAAGAAATGGACAAACATTATAATTATAACATAAAACATTAAAAGTTTTACTAAAAACATCGGTTATATACAAAAACATAAAAAATAATATAAATTGTTACACATAAATATATTTAAACTAATTAAAACATTATATATAGTTAAGAACATCAATCCGTCTCTCGAATCTCTCCTAAAACTTTGTGGTAAAATTAATATATAACTCTATCACTAAATAAAATGTTGAATTCCATCTTAAATCAAAACATGAAATGAATATTTAAATACCCTAACTCTCCATTAACAATGGATCTCTTCACGAACATGGATTCCACCTTGTGCATAAAACACCAAATTAATTTCTCCAGGTTTCTTAGAAATTGAAGGACTATTTATCAAGAATAAAATCAAATGAAACCTTTCTATTGAAATCTTTATTAGGAAATAAATTAGTACATGAAAAAGGAATCCCACATATAATTTTTGAGAAATTTAGAAGAAAGATCGGCAGTTTTTTCAATTTAGATCAATAACAAATGGAAGGAAGATTTTTTATTTTGATTAAAATAACAAGGTGACCTAAATGAAATACAATCAAATTGAACTACACTTAAGTCACTTAGATGATTAATTGGTAAATAAGGTGATTTATTAGTAAGCCAAATATATATTGGTGGTTTAGAGTAAAAAAGAAGCCTATTGGTGACCATTGAGTAAATAATTCATTATGGTGGCAGGGTGTGTGGGAGGGGGTTACCGTTACTTTCGGTGGTGGAAAATGAAGGGAGAAGGAGATGGTCACCGGTGAATATAACGCGGGAATGGATATGAGATTGACCGGTTGATGGAATGCCAGGATTTTACTTTTCGTGACAGGAATTCTTTGCCTTCGTGTTTGGGTCACCAAAATATTCTGGGATTCTTTCTACCCTTCTTTATTCATTCTTTTCTATTTTAAAGTTCTATCCGAAATTCAAAAAATATAAATCATGTTCTTTCAACCCTTCATTATAATACTAATTCTAACCCATGGCGATGCCACAGTATAGTTCACTTATTGAATAAGTATAATATTTAGTGTACAACAATAATATACCGAGGTTCGGATAAAGAAATCAAAGTAAATAAAATTCCGATACATTTTATTGCAA
Source organism: Plantago elongata (assembly GCA_036897095.1). Classification (NCBI taxonomy): domain Eukaryota; kingdom Viridiplantae; phylum Streptophyta; class Magnoliopsida; order Lamiales; family Plantaginaceae; genus Plantago; species Plantago elongata. Next base: position 17,006 of record JAYMSP010000943.1, on the reverse strand, counting down.
AATTTTCTCTCTGTTGAGAGTTTATTTCCTCTGGCTGGAGATTGGATCCTCTTCTCTTGAGAGCTTTCCTTGTCCCTCCCTGATTTCTTGTTCCTACTACATATATTGCTTGTGTAGCCTTAGTTTTAGCTTGTTTCCAGAATCGTTCCGTTTACTTTGTGTTTGTGTTTGCTCTTTCTGATTTTTCTTTACTCTTAGTTTCAAAACCTACCCTGCTTTATCTTCATTGTTTTTGTAGACCTGCCCCTCCTTTTGGTGTTTGCGGTTTTTTTCTTTTCTTCTTTTGTTTGTGTGTTTACAGGTTCTCCGGTTGGTTTTGCTCGATGTGTTCTATTCATAGTACTAATCATCATCTTCACGTAAGTTGTTGTGGGTTAATGGGTTCGAAGATATCTGAGGATTTAGACTCGAAACTTGTTCTTACTTCGGCAGAGGACGCAAGTATCTTTATCCCTGTGAAAATTTGGCAATCCAGTGTTATTAATTATGAGCAATGTCTTCTTGGAAGGGTACTCTCCCGTAAACAAATTCATCTTGATTCCTTTGAGAAGACAATGCTCGTGGTGTGGAATTCGACAAAGGGCGCCAAATTTCAGAAGATTGGTAATGATCGTTTTCTCATCAGTTTCAGTAATGGCTTAGAGAAGAAGCAAATTCTACACCGTGACAATTGGTTGTTCGATAAGAATCTTGTGGTGTTGCGTGACATACCGGAGAATGTCGATCTTACTAATATCGACATGAACCGGTGTGAGTTCTATTTTCATATCAAAAGGTCTGCCTATGGGATTTGGTAATCGTGCTATTGCGATTATTATTGGCCAGTCTCTAGGGGAGTTTGTGGACTTCGATGATCTTGTAGAAAAAAGGGGTTATTGCCAGTACATTACGGATCCTTATTCGTCTGAATATTACTCAACCATTGCTTCGTGTGTTATCTATCAATAGTCCTTTTGGTAAGAAAATTCAAGTTTCGATTGCTTATGAGGAGCTTCCCAATTTCTACGGAATCATCGGACACTTGGTGCAGAATTGTCATGAATGCTTGGAAAAGTTGGGAGATAATGACAACGTCGGTGAAGAACATCTCAATTATGGTGGGTGGTTATGTTACCGTGCTTTCAATCAATCTAATAAAATCATCAATGGTCCAGTTTCTATCTGTCCACGACAGTTTCATCACGATTCCAGTCTTCCATGTATTTTGGGTATGGCTCCGACAGGGAGTAAATCGGCAGTTACTAAGGATCAGCCATGCAGTTTGGGTCAGGGATCTGTTGTTTCAGTTTCAGTTGAGAATCAATTTCCAAGCAGTTCGAATTTGGAGGAGCAATTTTCGCTAGAAACAGGGGTGGAAACTGTCACGTTGGCTCAATCTAAAGGAAAGGGCATACTTGGTAGTTCATCTTCTAGTCAACCATCATCAACCCCAGCTAATTAGTCTAACTCATACGCCATGATCGTTATATCTCAACTATGGATCTCGATAATATGTCCCTGCCTCAATCCAATCCTCTTTCGCTGCAACCCACTCCATCCATACCCTTTAGCCCAACCTTTGAAGCCCAACAGAAAACCATTCGCAAATTTCGTACAAGTGTTGCTGCCTTACCCACGCCTCTTTTAATGCGTACACCACCAGTGCCATTCTCCGACTCTACCAACCTGCATATACAACAAAAAAAAAAAGAAGTCTTCCCGCAAATACTTCTTACGTTGCCAAAACCTCAAAACAAAATTCCAAACCTCCTATTCTAATCAAAACCGAAAACCATCCCATTCCTTCCAAAAGGCCGCGATAGTCTATTGTTTCTGAGGAAACTAACGTACCAGAGGTGGGTGTTGCTCAGCAACCCCGCCTAGACCAATGAAGTGCTTATCCTGGAACTATCATGGTTTGGCCAACTCCAGGACAGTTTATGCTTTGGGCGAGGCTATTCGTCTTCATCGGCCAAGTTTAGTTTTTCTTATGAATACTAGGATGTGTAGTCAGGAGATTGATAAGTTGAAGTAGAAGTTTAATTTGTTTGGTTTAGGTTTTTCGTCTTTAGGTTTATCTGGTGGTTTAGCATTACTTGGACCAAGGAATTCAATGTAATGGTCCATAGTTATTCTATAAATCACATTGATGCTAATGTTCAATTTGATACTAATTCCGCTTTATGGAGGTTTACTGATTTTTATGGGGAACCTGATGCTAGCTTACGTAAAAACACATGGAAACTTCTTAAAGAGTTGGGTTCTTTTTCTAATCGTGCGTGGCTTTGTATGGGGGATTTCAATGAACTTTTGGCACAACATGAAAAGCAAGGGGGTAATAGAGTTCCAGAATGGAGAATGAGGGCTTTTCGAGAAACTCTTTCGTACAATGGTTTTGATCGATATGGGTTTTAATGGGTTTAAATATACTTGCTGCAATAATAATGAAGAACCCGATACTATTCGATGTTGTCTCGACAGAGCTATGTGTACTTCAACGTGGAAAACAATTTTTCCACATTCACTGGTTCGTCACATTGGAACCAGTGCTTATGATCATATGATAGTTCTATTATAGACTGTTAGTTCTCCATCCTCCCGGCATCGACAGGCTACTCCTTTCCGGTTCGAAGCCATGTGGCTTAAAAGTGCTAATTGCGAGAATATTATCAAGAATGGTTGGTCTGACAACCTGGGACTTCTTTCGAACCTGGAAAATTGTTGTGTTGCCCTGCTAAACTGGAATACCACTTCTTTTGGTTAGGTTAAGGAACGGATTTAGAGCCTGGAATGATTAATCACTCACGCACAACAACAACTGTCGACTACAAATCGGACAAGGATCAGAGAGTTAAAGGCAGATTTAGAGTCCGAATTAGACAAGGAAGAAATCATTTGGCGCCAGAGATCGAAAGCCCAATGGTTTGCTGAGGGAGATCGTAACACACGTTACTTTCACTCTCGTGCTTCCAAGAGAGCTAAGAGAACCGTATAGATAGTTTCAGGGATGGCAGTGGAGTCTTGAGGACGCAAGAGATCAAATGAGTAGCATTATAAATCAATATTTTGGGGATATATTCCGATCTAGGAATCCTTCTACGCTTGAAGTTGATGATGTGATTAGTACTATGAAACCGAAGGTGACTGAGGAAACCAATCATTACTTGAATCGTGTTTTCACTGCAGATGAAATCAAGAAGGCACTTTTTGATATGTATCCCCTCAAATCTCCGGGTTGAGATGGTATGCATGCTCTTTTTTATCAACGTTTTTGGCATATTGTTTGTTGATATGATTAAATGTGCTTTAGGTTTTCTTAATAATCACAATCTAGACCCTGTTTTAAACTTCACTCATATTGTTCTTCTACCTAAATGTCAAACACCAGAGTTTGTATCCCAATTTCGACCTATTAGCCATATTAATGTTATGTTTAAATAGCCTCTAAAGCTATTACTAATGGGCTTAAACCCCACATGCATTCAATTATCTCTGAAACTCAGTCCGCCTTTGTGCTTAGCTGCTTAATTTCTGATAATGTCTTGGTAGCATATTAAATAAACCATGTTTTGAAGCAAAAAACTAAGGGTAAAGAATCTTTTATGGCTTTAAAATTGGAAATGAGTAAGGCATATGATAGAGTTGAATGGATCTTTCTGGAACGAGTGTTACATAGTGTTGGTCCAGATAACGGTAAAGGAAAAGACTGGGGGAGGGGGGGATGAATAGTATTTTCAAACTTTTATCGATAAACAGTCTTTCTCAGAAACTAGAAGGTTTCTGATACTTAGATTTAGACTTAATCGATAGATAAACGTGATTGTGCTTTGCAGTAATAATGTGTGTGTGTGTGTAAAATGCTGGAATGTAAGTACAATAAGGTAATGACACAACAGTTTATAGTGGTATCTGGAGGTGGAGTAATCCTACAACTAATCCACTCGACCTTTTTGAGACCTGGATTCACTAGAACATATAATTGAGTTCACCTTACAATAAATCCTATTCTAAGATGCCTACAAACAAATGGTTCCCAACCAAATGTTCCAAGTACTTCCTGTACTCAAGATAACCTTGGAGATTTTCCTTGATTTGTAAAACCAAGTACTTCATGTACTCCATGCCTTGATGGTGTTGGTTATATGATGATTGTCAGCTGAGCTTCTCTTATAACTTTTCAGCTATATTTTCAGAGAGCTTGAAGAGATGACACTACTTGATATACTTGTTCAGTATATGGTAGGTTCTCCTTATCTGACCTAAGTAATTGGTATATGTTCTAGAGAATGAGCTTCAGAAAGGGTACCGAAAGTTCAATTCTTTCATGAATAACAATCTCTTGTTATTATGAACGCCTTTTGTAACGCTCTCTAGAAACAAGCGATTTTAATTTCCTGCCTGACCAACAGTAACCTCTGGCCATTTGGTCCATTTTCGCCGGCAACCACTCATTGCCATCCTTTCCTTTTCGATTTTTCAGCCTCAGCGTGAAAAACCACTTCTGGTCGCCTCCAATGCGACGCACGCTGCGGCGGAAGAACTAGGGCAAAATTCAAAATTGTCGATGGAAACTCGATCTGAACAAACTGATGGTGTGTCGATGCCGGCTACAAATTCATCCCGTCCGTCAGCTTTTGAAGTGCTCAAACGGGCTCCTCCAGGCCATAAGCACGCATTTGGGGATATGAAGAGCAACATGGCAGTCGTTCAGCCAAAATGCTCGTCGACGTTCAATGGTATGCTTACTATATCCTTTACTCCGGCAGAAGTAGAAAAGCTATCTGAAGCTTTCACCCTTACTCTTGTTGGTACTTTTTCATATGGAATACCCAAAATTGGAGATGTTACACTGATGTTAAAAAAGCTAGCTCTTAAAGGTAGATTCACAGTTAGCTTCATGGACAAGAGACATGTTGTGATAAAACTAACTCTAGAGGAAGATTTCAATTTCTTGTGGTTATTGGAAAATCCTGTAGTATCTGGAGCTCCCATGAGAATAAGAAAGTGGACATCTATTTTATCTATGCACGAAGATTCTCCAATTGTACCTGTTTGGGTGGTGTTAGAAAATTTGCCAATATTCTTGTTCCACAAAGAAGCTCTTTATGAAATGGGCAAGTTACTTGGTGAGCCTATCAAGGTGGATGATTATACTGCAAATCGTAGTAAGTTACATCAAGCTAACATATATGTTGAAATGGATGTTTCAAAACATCTACCTAGTCATATTTGGGTTTCAGTTTTGGACAAAGGAGTTGCTATCAAGCTGAAGTATACCAATGCTCTTCATTACTGCAGTTTGTGTCATAAGTTGGGCCATCTTGTGGCTTTCTGCGCTACCAAAGGCAAAGCACCAGTGGTTAACTTGGATAGAGGGCAGAACTTTCATCAGGGGAACAATGGTGCCCCTCACAGGTAAGCAAGAAGAACTACTAAACAGTGGATCCAAGTTGGTAATCATAATGCTACTAAAAGGCAAATCTTCAGGGGAAATAATCATAGAGGAAGAGGTGGTGGTTGTAGGCATACCAATTTCAACTACATGGGAGATAGAGGAGATATGAGTGGCAGGGGAAATCAGTTGGATGAAGATGTTCAGCAAGTCTACCACTCAGGGACTGAATCTGAGTTCAACAACATCAGAAATGCAGAAAGGGGTACACTTGAGGATGAAATTGTACCAGATGCTAATCCTTTTGCCCAACTTCAAATGGATGAAGCTTTGACCACAGATAATGAGCAGATCAAGAGGATCAGAGATATGAGAGTATGACAAAAACTGCAGCTGACATAGGTAAAGAAGCTTCTCATGACAAGGCAAGGGAAGGGATCTGTGAGGAAATAGTAGAAACTGAGTTTGTGGAACAAATGGGAACTTATCATATTGCTATGGAGAAAGATAAGGAATCTACTGTCTTAACTGAATCACCACAACCTCTTGAGTTTGAACCAGTTATAATAATGGCTAAAAGAAGAAGATCAACTGATAACCTTACTCAACTGCCCATTTTATAAGAAGAAGACAAGGAAGATTTTGAAGTTCAAAAGCATTGTGGTTTAGATTACTACAGTGAACCTGACTCATTATATAGTGGAGAGGAAGTCATGATGAGAATCAATACCAAATCTCTTCAGAAGACAGGACATAGATTTACAAGAAGCAATTATTTAGCTATACCTGTAGTTTCAGCTCCACCATCATCTAATAAAGGGAAGAAGAAGAAGAAGAAAGGTGGTAGAAAGGGTAAAAATAGCTCTCAATGAATAGTTTGATTTGGAATGCAAGAGGAGTTGGAGAGAAGGAGACACAACAACAACTTTGGTACCTTAGAAATCACCTGCAGCTTAATATATTAGCTATTATGGAACCTTTGGTTCAATTGGAGGAAATCATATATTGTAGAAAATTCAGAATGAATAAAGTGAAAGCCAACTGCTCCAACAAGATTTGGCTTTTTGTGGATGATTCTTTTGAAATTGAAGTTTTGGAGGACAAGCCTCAACATTTGCATTGCAAGCTAGTCTCAACTAAACTGGATACTCCAATTCTACTTATAGTTGTTTATGCAAAGTGTAGCAGGAGAGAAATATATGAACTTTGGGAAGATATCCAAAGGCTGGCAGTCAATAGATCACCTTGGTGTATTGGAGGTGACTTCAACATAGTCATTAGTGGAGAAGAGAAGTGTGGAGGTGCAATCCCAAATTACAATGCAATAGCTGATTTTGCTAATTGTGTCATGGAGTGTGAACTCATTGATGTTGGCTTCTCAGGGGTGCCATTCACTTGGCAAAGTTGAAGTGTGAAGCAAAGATTGGATAGAGTATTATTCAACCAACTGTGGATCAATCAGTTTGCAATCAACAAGATCAGTCATAGGGTGAGAAGATGCTCAGATCACATGCCAATTATAATGGAAATCAAAACAACCATGGAGAGAGGAAGAGGGAATTTTTAGATTTCAGAACATGTGGATCAACCACCCTAAATTTCTGAATAACATTGAATCTAATTGGAACATGCCTTCAAGAATGGCTGGTCTCAGAAAGCTGTGGGAAAAACTGCATAGACTGAAACAATACCTGCAGTGGTGGAACAAGAATGTTTTTGGCAACATATGTACCAAGCTTAAAGAGGAGGAACTGAAGGTTGCTATAGCAGAGAAAAGACATCATGAGGATCCATCTGAAGAAAACCTACTTCTAGTTACTTCAGCTGCAATAAACTTTCAGAAAAAATTGGATATGGAGGAAGCTTTTTGGAGGCAAAAAGGACATTGTCAATGGATTCTTGAAGGATATAAGAACACTAAGTTGTTCCACAACATGGTCAAGAGGAAGAGACAAAAGAACAAAATTCACTGCATTATTGATAATGATAATGTCATAACCTCACAAGATGGACTACAAAGATCTGCAGTAGATTATTTTCAAAGAATGCTTGGGGATGACATACCTATCAGTGAAGAACCTGATTTGCACAATATTCCTCATGTCATAAGTGATGAAATGAATTCAGAATTGTGTGAGCCACCTCTGATGGATGAACTGAAACAAGTTGTGTTTGGACTGAGCAGATACTCCACTGCATGTCCTGATGGTTATACTGCAGTATTTTACCAGGAGTGTTGGGATATCATCAAAAAGGATCTATTAGAGGCAGTTCAAGAGAAAGAGATATGAAGGAGACTGCAAAAGAATGATATTACAGTTTAAAAAGAAAATTTTATCAAACATGACTGAAAAAAAGGAATATACAGTCAACAAGAGGCTAAAAACAGAAAAAGAGAAAGCCCAAATCATTGTTCTATACTGTCCCCTGCTGTTAGGCTTGCTTGTTAAGGGTTTGTTTCAATTTTCTGATGCCTGACAATTGCTATGAAATGGTGCTCAATTTTGGAAGTCTTGCAGGTAGTGATAGGATTGTAGATGGCTTGATTGTCTTGATTGGAGCCTACAGTGTAATTGTTGTCCTACCTCATAACCACCTTACAATACTAGACTCTCAGCTGGTTGCTTTCATCCTTGAAAATAGGCGGTATGGGATTCTTTTAGGACAAGTTGATTCCATATATGTGGGAACTGATGAAATTTCAAGTGTTATACTAGGTTTCCTTTCTAAGGAATTTTGCTTGGAAGAGATGAATTTTTGCTGCGGGGATCTTAATGTTCAGCAGACTTCTATCAACCTGCAGATGGATAAAGGCAATAGACAAGGACATGGCATATGTTTCAGGAGTTGGTACACAAACTGGCAAAATTCAGAAGAAGAAACACAAGGCATAGGTCAAGACATGGATAGTGGAACATGGTACGGCAGATGGCAAGCTTTGCAGATGAATTACTCCAATATAAGATTGGCAATACTTCTCCATATGTCTGGTAGACTTCAGGGCAGTTATGGCAACATACATGCAAGGATTGGTAATTATGACACGGCACAGAGCAGAATTGGCACGGTAGATAGTAGCAGTTGGCACGGTATATAGCTCACTTGTCTTGGGCAAAGTCGCAATTTTTGGCACGGTTCATGGCTCTCTCATCCCGGTAACATTTACACTATCAAGACAAAAAGTCCGTCTTTTGGAATCATGGAACAGGCTCTGGTTAATCATTTGATACATAGTTTGGATAAGCCTGATAATGACCTAGTTTATTTTGTATATGGTAGTATTATAGAAGCTTGGTTAGCTAGGTGGTCCTTTGGTGGGATTTAATTATTTTGCGACTTTTGGTGTTTGCGGGTTCATTCAAACCGCCATGATCATGATATATATAAAAACCGAGAGCCTAGGCTCTTTTATTTAAAAAAAATCTCTTGTTATAGGTTCAAGACAGTAGAACTACTAGTGATTCTTCGAGCTTGTTAGTCGCAACAATAAGCTTGGAGAATGGTAGTATGGATGCCTGAGAGAATACTTGCTTGATAGTTGATATGAGCGTAGTTCGTGTGTGTATTTCTCAACTTCTAAGTGGTGATATTCATAGATGAATGTGAGAGTCGTTTGAATAGTATCCGTTAGACCTTCTTAAAATTCAATCCATTGATATCTCGAAATGAGTACTCAGAAGTCCCTTTCTCATTTTTAGAGAGGACTATGCATTGATCGACTTTTCAGCTGGTGTAATTAATGCACTGTACTATTTCTTGTCCTGTAGTCTCAACGGACACATGAGCCTTTCTGAAAGCTAGCTTGCTCCTTGACTCGATGATGTCATATGTTCAGAGACTTGTTATGTGCAATATTTGCACTATACAATATGCTTTCTGGACATAGTCTATCTGAGGAGACTAACCTTTATATTTGCATCAAACTTGTTCAATCTCCAGTCTTTAAATCTTCGATTAAAATCCATTGATAGGATCCTTCTTCATGGCCTTCTCAAAACATAAAATTACATCCAGAGACCTAATAATCCTAATATAAGTTTAACTAGACTAACATACTAAGTGATTTCCTCTTTTACAATGTTCAAGTGAACTAAGAGTACTAGTCACCCTTCTGTACTAAAGATAAGTCATATGGTGATTGATCAAAAATACTAACAGATATTACTAACAAATTTCCCCCTTTTTGGTCAGTCAACCCTGATTATCTCAAAGTCCTATTACAAACATGGAAGTGAAAACAATCCACCACTTAATCATTTCAAATGATATTCAAATTAGTTGAATTATGTGTAGAAAGTAAACATCAACCAAATCACAATGAGTGATCTTTGCTGACAAGTTTTCTTCTTATAAATGATTTTTGAGAGTATGATCTTCAGAAAGAACTATTATAGAACACAAGATAAATTTTACAAATGTATTACAATGAAATATAATCAGCAGAATTACAAAAGTTACTAAGTAAATTAGGAGAACAGGAGAAACCAAGCTACAAGTAAGACATCCTAACATAGTAGTCTTCAAGTCTTCAAAAATAACTTAGGTTCAGAAACCTTAAGTTCTTCAGCATCTCTGTGGATCAATGGGTGTCCACCCTCCTGCAGTCATCAACATATTCATAAAGTAACCTTCTGAAAGAGAGCTCTATCTTTCTGGCTAGTTCACAAACATCCTTGTAAGTTTTGGCAGGATCTTTGTTAGATTTAACAAAGTTCTTGACTCAAAGGTATTTACCCCATACCCATTCATGGTTTACCTTCAGCAGTGACAAGTGATCATACTTGTAAATCTCCTCCAAGTATGTAATGTCATCCAGGTATTGTTCCTTTTTCATGTAAAATGACTCATAAGGTTCAACTCCTAGTCTGTTCTATCTGCTGAGAGTACCATCCAATTTTCTGGTCTTGTGTATCTCATCAGGCTTGGGATAAGGACAGATAAAATCCATTGGTTTTCATAGCCTCAGTCCTTATATAAACCTCAAAATCATGCCATTTCTTAGTATTTACTGGATTTAGCAGTGTAGGCTTGTTGGTTCTCCATGCCATCATTTGATTGTAGATAGGTTCTGGAAACTTCTTGTTTAGAAGCAGATGTTGAAGCTCAAGTATCCAATAACCATTCTGAAGATGTATGCATCTATAGGCTGATTGGTTGTCATCAGTTTTGACATACTCAATCTGGACATCAGCTGGTCTTTCTTGTTCTTTCTCTTGAACTCTACCAAACTATAAGTCCCTGCGCCTCTTTCTGTTTAGACCTTTCTCTAGTTCTACTCTAGAAGATCCACCTTGGATCGACTTGGTATTACTAGAAGGAGTTCTGGCATTGATTGGTTTAACAGTCAGTGGTGGTTCAGGAAAGCTACCCACTTTCCTTCTCTTCTAAAGTGGATGCTCATCTGTATCAGTCTCATCATCCTCATTGTTAAAATTTCTAACAGGAGATTTGCAGGTTTCCTGACCTTGGAATTTTCCTTCTTCCTTTTCTTCTTCTTGTTCAGAAGGCTTATTTCCTTCCGTTATAACAAGGGTCTTGGAACCCCTAGTTATTATACTCATTAGCCTTGTGAAAGATATAACTCTGGTTTCTTTAACCTGGAGTTCTTCAGAAGGTGTGTCCTTTTCTTGAACTTGACTTGTAGAGGGACGTAGTTGTTTTCTCTTCCCTCCTCTATCTTTCTGGGCAGGTTGATTCACTTCCCCCATAGTCAAGAGTGATTGACTCAGACTAATGTACGAGTGAGACAGCGACTCAAAGTTCTTCTGTAAGCTGTTATGAACTTGAAAAGCTTCTGGACTTCATTTCTCAGCACTTGATTCTCTTTAAGGAGTAATTGCTCCTCTTTGTTCAGCTCTCCAAGTGGACGGTAGATAGTCTCTGCTTTCTGAGTAGCATAGTATGCTTCCTCAAGCGACTTGTTGACGTTGTTGCAATCTTAATTCTGGACCATGCCTAGATCTTTCTGAGACAATGCAATGCTAGTGGCTCTATGTAGCAAAAGCTTAGCTATCGGCTTAAGGTCAGATGGTATAGATGAAAGTACTTGAGAGTCTTCAGCAACTAGCTCAGATCGCAGCTTTGCAAACATAGTACTTCTTCCGAGGAATATTCATCACTGGAAGTAATGGTACGTGATGAGAAGATGTGTGGAGCAAGAAGTTCCCTCTTGTAATGGGAGAGAAGAATTGCATCCTCTTCTGGAGCCATATCCTGTGTCTCATCATCATCAGTGCTCACGTAGATGTGATCATTTTGATCAATGTTGTCAGGCCCATCAACCATTTTGCCTTTACCCTTGGCGCTGTCTTTCTGAGATGATATTATAAGTGGCCTATCTGATGCAGCCTTAGCATCATGCTCTGTATCATCTATCACCAGAGCATCCAACTCTGCGGCCGTGGCATCGATATCTCTTATAAGTTGTTGCTTCTCAGCATGGAGTGTCTTCTCTAGCATTCTCTACCTCAATCATCAACAATTGGGCTTCCTTGGCTTCAATCAGAGATTGGTACTCTTGACTGAGCTTATTTTCTTCTTCCAACATTTCCTTGAGTTGCAACTCTATATTTAACAACCTTAAGTTCTTCAGAGGGGCCGGCTTGTTGATTTTGATCGTTTGAGTTTTGTTGGTCTTGTTGGTTAGGTGGAGGTGGTTATTTATGTGATGATGGTGGGTCTTTTTGAGTAGAGTATAGAGCAGGTGAAGTCCCTATTCCGGTATTCCCTTGTGCCATTCCACCAGTCCCTAGTGAAGGACTATCATCATCTTGATCATCTGATTGGTTGTTATTATCACCGCCATCTAGATGTTCAGATGAGGAATCCATGTACTCTCATCAGTTTCTTCCTCTTCATCTGAAATCAGGTTGATTACAGTAGGAAATGTAATCCTTTGTCCGTTTACTTCCTCTTGTTTAGAGAGATAAACTCTGAATGTTTGGGGGCAACGCAGGGTCTAGAGCCATCTGCCTTCTGGTCTCTTCATTTGCAGCATTGAAGGCATTCGTCAGCTTCTTCCCAACATCATAAGTAAAATCGTCATACATCGATGTATAATGTGAGTAATCCTCTATATGAAACATAGCATGAACGTAATTCTCCAGATCGAAGGCTCTTGCCCTCCTCTCTTTGTGGTCAATCACCTTGGCAAGCTCCGTCAAATCAGCCTTTCTGAGCTTTTGCCATTGCCTAAAGCATTTTACATGTCGTTTCATGGTGATTGTCTAGAAAATCTTTAGTAGATCAAGTGGTGCTTCCACATCAATCACTAGTATCACTTGAGCCTGAAAGAAAGGTTTCAAGTTAGTTTTATTCAAACTTACTTGTGTTTATCTAAGAATATAGAAGTCTAAGTATTTCTGAGCATACCTGTGTATCCACACTAGGCTCATTTACGTCGACCTTTGGAGCAACATGTGCTTCAGATAATGTGGTCAAAGGAGTGGCTGCTTCCTCTTCAACCATTCTTTCTGCTTGATCCTGAGAATTAAAATGAAACTTAATATTTAGAAATATTCTACATAAGGGTGTTGAAAAGATATGTAATTCTGAGAGTTTCACTTACTTCCAAGTTAGGAAGCTCAGAATCAATTCTTTCAGAAACCGGAGTGGTCTCTAGCACCCTTTCTTGAGACTTAGCCAATTCGCCGTGTCTATTTCTATAGGTGTTGTGGAGGTTGCAACAATGTCCTCATTCACCATTTCTTCAGAATGAACCTATTCGAAGAAGCAAAATATTTGATTAAGCAAATTGATTTTCAAAAGTTATTCACTGAGAAAATGATTCTTGTTTTACATACCTTCACAATTGAAGGCTCAGAAACAATTTCTTCAGAAGGTTTTTCAACCTCTGGAATTTCTTGTGCTTGTGGTGTTTCCACCACTCCAACAACTTTCTCAGTTGGAGCCTGTATAGAGACAATATGAAGTTAGAAACACACCAGAATTTTGATAAATACAAAATGGTTTCTTTGCAGAGACAATTGACTACCTTTTCCACAGACTCTTGTTCTTGTGGTGCAGAGGTTTAAGGAACTTCTTCTTCATTAAGAGGGGTCGGCACAATATCTTCCCCCCTGTTGTGATGTCTATGTGAAAGCCTGTAACAAAGTAAGTTTATGAGTAACAAGTTAAACATTATTCAAATGTTTCAAAAGTTAGATATAAACTACTCTTGTTACTTGTGTATCTTCAGGCACTGTGGCTTCCAATTCATGGCTTGAAGTTTCTGGTGCTTCGGTCCTTTCCTCTATTTGATCATTCTGAGTGTCCGTCTCAAGTTGATATTTTTTAGAAGGTTGAGGAACCTGCTCAGGTGCAAAAATTTCTACATCAATTACGTCTACTGGCAACTTGAATGTGGAAGCAATGTCAGTATCTTCCATCATTCTGTCATCCCCCGCCAAGCCTTCATCTGCCTGTTGGGGTGTGACATCTTCAACTGACCTCTCTGGGATTGCATCTTCTGTAACCTTAGATTTCTTGGTCAGTGAAGCTAAGCTAGAGGCCCCACCATGAGTCTCTATCCGTGATCTTTTGAGTATAATTTGAAGTGGTACATCATCCTCTGAGTCTATATCAATGTCTGGGACAGACTCATCGATTTGATTGAGCTCATTCACAGATAGCTCTGGCATTTTGCCTAAGCTAAAGGATATCCTTTCTGAGATGGAGTCATTCTAGTCTGGAAGGGGTTGTTGGGCCTCAACAAATTGTGTTGCCCTCTCTGGCTGAGGAGTGTCATCAATAACATGCAGTATCCTCTTCCTTGCCCTAGGTTTATTAGTTCTTTGTTTCTTTGCGATTTGGACCTCAACCTGTATCTCTTCAGATACCCCTTCTCCCTGAGCAACCAACTCATCTTTGGCAACCTTTTTTCAAAGCTTCCTCATGAGCGCGTCAGTATATAGTGTTGGTCACTGGGATGTCCATGTGCTCTCTGAGCACAACTTCACATTTCTCTAAAATGTAGCAACGTTTTAGACCATAGTGCATATTGGACCTGGTGTCAGCACGACCTTTAACAATTTTGGGTTCAAACTCATTGACTCTATTCACAAACTTCATGAAGAGATAGTTCCCCCAATTGAAGAGGTTATCTTTGTCATTTAGTGCATTCTAAAGAATGGCCATTATCATCTATCTCTCCAGACTGATCTGGTCAATTCCTCCTTTGTTGCCATCAAAGCATTTGTGAAGGATGTTGGCCAGCACGTTCTAGTGCTCAAAGAGGTGTCTTGTTCGATGTATCCTAGAATGAAAGAAGAGGGGCAATCCTCAATCTTGTCATTTGCTACTTCTTCATACAACACTCTAACACTTGTATTCAGGGTCTTGTTTCTCGTGTTTATCTCAAATGTTGTCCAACGATTCTTGAGACGGAAGAGTTTGTAGAAAGAGTCACATTCAAGATGTATTTCTACACCTTGAACCTGGAGATTTATGAAAAATTCTTCAACGTTGTTCACAATCCTTGTGTAGACTTGGGCAAAGTTGTAAAACTCCACGACATCAAATGGAGACAATCCAGTGGGTGCAGCATTGAGAAACTTCTTTATGTGAGACTTTGATAGCATCTTCACAACCAAGTTTCTATCTGCTGTGGAAGAGATAGACACATTCATGTATTTCTCAACCATATGTGCTCCCTAATTCATTTTAAGGCTGGAAGTCTAGTCCTCTAGGTTGAAATCACCCAGCAAACGTTTGTTCAACACTTGAAAAACTTTTTCTCCTTGCTTCTCAGCAGAAGAAGCAGTCGCAACTGAGTTTTTGGGTGAAGTCTCTCTGGGTGTCATCTCTTTACATAGAGTACTAGGTAAGATTAGAGAAGAAGTGATTGAATTCGAGAGAATTTAGTCTATCTTTTCAAAAGACTAAACGAAAAATAGATGATTAATAGAAGGATTTGCAGAAAACTTAGAGAGTCTTAGCTGTTTTGATGCAAGTGAAAATTTCGAATTTGGTAAAAGTATTTCTCTTACTAGAATCTTTTATATATAGCAAGATAGAATTACATAGATACAACATGCGTATAGAAATTCATATGTGTATCCGTGTACATTGCATCAACGTGGTATACGTTTTTACTCTGTATTGAATGCGAAGTGACCATGACAGTTTTTGCAACATACATTACTTGCAAAGATTTAATCTCACCCGTTAAGATCAAGTGTTTATTCATCAAGGGCTATGGTTGAATATCTTTGTAATGATATTAATCAACAAATGTTCCCGTGTCCAGTTAATATATTTTCTCAA
Organism: Plantago elongata; assembly: GCA_036897095.1. Taxonomy (NCBI): domain Eukaryota; kingdom Viridiplantae; phylum Streptophyta; class Magnoliopsida; order Lamiales; family Plantaginaceae; genus Plantago; species Plantago elongata. Next base: position 1,372 of record JAYMSP010000943.1, on the reverse strand, counting down.
TATATATATCCATAAGTCACTGTTAGTGTGAGAGACTAGAGACTAAGTGTTGGTTATATTACTTATTATATAAATGGTAAGAACACAAAATCCTAGACATGTTTGACTCTCCAAAATATGTACTTTGTTGGACTATTTATTCCCCCATACTTCATGACTTAAATGGTTTTTCTGAATTCCCTGTTTCAGAAATTACCACTGGATATTGACTTATCCATAGTATTTGAGTTCTAGTATTATATACATATGGATTATATACAAAATAGTCTTTCTGGACTTCTATTTCCAGAAGATCTTAGGCTTCTGAGTCATAAGTCTCAGAAACCTTATCATCCTTCTTTTCATATAGGTAATCTGAATACCCGTTTCAGAAACCTGTTTCCTTTTCTCTGATTTTAACCCAAGACTATGTCTTAAGGTTAAAAACCTACTTTCCTGGAGTGGCTTAGTGAAGATATCTGCAAGTTGATCTTCAGTACCAACCCTTAGAATCTTTATATCGCCTTTCTCAACATGGTCTCTAATGAAGTGGTGCCTAACATCAATGTGCTTAGTTTTAGCATGAAACTTTGGATTCTGAGTAATCGCAATAGCACTTGTGTTGTCATAGAAAATTGGAGTTTTCTCTTCATTGAGTCCATAATCTCTGAGTTATTGTTGTATCATAGTATCTGAGTAGTACAACAACCAACATCAATATATTCAGCCTCTGTGGTAAAAGTAGAAATTGAGTTTTGCTTCTTGCATAACTATGATACAAGTCTAGTTCCCAGAAACTGACAAGTTCCTGAAGAACTTTTCCTATCAAACATTGATCCAACATAGTCAGCATCTAAGTAGCCAATTAAACTCAATCCACTTTCTTTAGGATACCACAGTCCAACTTCTATAGTACCTTTGACATACCTTAATATTTTCTTAGCAATGTTGTAGTGTGATTGCATGGGATTTGTCTGAAATCTAGCACACACACCAACTGCATATTGAATATCAGGTCTGCTTGCAGTAAGGTAGAGAAGTGAACCTATCAACTTCCTATACTTATGTTCTTCAACACTCTTATCAGATTTAGTATAAGTCATTTCGGTTCCTATGCTCATAGGTATCTTGGCATTCTTTTCAGAAGGCTCCAGATTAAACTTGTTGAGCATATCCCTTGCATACTTTGTTTGACTAATGAATATTCCATCATTGAGTTGCTTCACTTGCAATCCTAGGAAATAGTTCAATTCTCCCATCATGCTCATATAAAATATGCTCTTCATGAGATCAACAAAGTCATCACAGAGTTGCTTGTCTTTAGATCCAAATATAATGTCATCAACATTTACTTGAACTAAAAGTAGTTTCCCATCATGGTTTAAGGTAAACA